>PVIU01027585.1:0-20239 GCA_004026605.1 Ondatra zibethicus | reverse complement strand
TTTAAATAGGCGAGTGCTCTCTCTGAAACCAGGACTTCTAGAATGTTAAAACAGTCCATGATGTTTTTGCAATTCACTGCTGCTTAAACATAGAACAACAACAAAAAAATCATCTTTAGCTCATTTGTTCATACTTTTAATGCATATATATATATATATATTTAAAAGTTTGTGTGTTTACAGAAAAGAAGGACCAGATCCCAATAAAGACAAGTAACCCAGGTGATCTAGCCTCTCAGAATTCCTCTGTTACAGTTTCCTCAAGATTATACATTCATAACAACTTCAAAGTTACTAGCTGAGATGGTTCAGACTCAGACTACTCCAGTCAAAACTTCAAATAAGCGCTATGCTTTCCCATCACACAGAGACACAGAGACTAAATAAAAAATAATACAGCTAGCTCTCACAGGATGTGACTATTTTTCCAGTTTTCTCAGGGTCCCCTAAAGATGCTGTCACCCCCAGACAACAGGAAGCAGTCTAGAGAACATGAAACTTACATTACCAATAGGTTAGGTGGGTGACTTCTGGTTATTTGGTAAATGTTTGCCATTTTTTAGGGGAGATTGGTTGTAAGTTGTTACTGGTCATGAAAAACAAGACAAAACAAAAAGCACAACTAAACAAGAAGGTTGGAGTCATGGGTCTGTTTCTAGAAAGAAAAGTGGGGATATAGAAATGATAGCATAAAAGGATATATTATTTGATGTGGGATTTGCCTCTGTATGCTATGAGCATGTTTTATTACCATTGGTTATTACAGAAGCTGTTTTGGCCAATGCTTAGTAGAATAAAACCAGGCAAGAAATTCAAACAGAGAGACAGAAAGAAAGCAGGTGAAGTCAGAGAGACGCCATATAGCTGCCAAAGAAGATGCCAGCCACCAGCCAGAAACTTACTGGTGAACCACAGCTGCATGATGATACACAGATGAATAGAAATGGGTTAATTTAAGATGTGAGAGTTAGCTAGAAATATGCCTAATCTATTGGTCATACAGTGTTGTAATTAATTTAGTTTCTGTGTTATTACATGGGTCTGAGTGGCCAAAAAATTCACAAGCAGTCTCCTTCCTACAATTATTGAATTATTGAATCTAGTTTTAAAGCAAAAAAACTGTAAATAGCAAATATTTTACATTAGTATGGATTTATTTTAATATACTGTATATGTTTCTACCCCTATTTAAAGTAGTGTACCTATGCAGCTCATATGAAAATGTAATATAGAGTTCTAGTTATTAAAGGTTATTATTATAAACTATTTAGAATAATTAAGAAATGTAGGTTAGTAGTTAGACATCTATAAACAATCAAACTTGTAGTCATGTTAGGTATGTTTTAAAGGTTAAGCAGAGATATATTTTAAATAGTTAAGTGATCTTTAAACATGTAAAAGACCTATAGAATGTGGTATTTAAGATGTTTTGTAACAGTGAAACATGTCTGCTCCTGGCAGTCCAATCTACTTCAGAGAAGATGATGGGCATCAATGAACCTCCAGAGGGAGTTTGCTTTTATGTGGCAAAGTTAGCTACTGGGCAATAAACTGTCCTTGCCTTGATTGCTGACAGAATGCTGTTCAAATTGGACAAGCAGAACACAAAAAATGTGACTGCTGAACTTTTCCAAGACAAAACGTCCTGCTTCATAGAAAAGTCTGTCAGATTTCCTAGGCCTGTAAGCCAAAGACGCATGCCCCAATATTACACAGGACTCTTGCGTGATTGTCCAGGCAGTGGGCTGTCTTTGTCATTTCTATAATTTTGGAAGTTACTTACTCTACACTTCCTGTTTACTTAAGTAATATTATAATATTCTCAGGTCTCTGATGAGGTTGAAAACTAGGTAGTTACATTCTCTGTTACCAAATTTATAAGAGACATTTACAAAAGAGATGCAGTGATTAAAAGTTTTAGAGAGAGAAAAACTTAAGTTGTTTATTTAAGAAAACGTTTAAGATCTAAAAGGATATTTTTAGGATGGTAATAGAAGTTATAATAGTGGATTAGGTATAAAAATGTTGGATCCTTCAAGATAGAGTAGAAAATAGAGTAATATCTCCAAATTTTCCAAATGTAAATGCAACTGGGCATTGCAAATATAATTCTTACCTGATAATTTTTCTATTGTATTTATTCACTCTGTTAGAATTATAACCTTCCCTTTTTATTTATACAAAAAAGCGAAATGTTGTGGGATATATACACTCTGTGAAAATGTTTTGCTGTGTTTTGTGTAATAAAAAGCTGAACAGCCAATAGCTTTGCAGTAGAGAATAGGCAGGGCTTCTGGGCAGAAAGAGATCTGGGAAGAAGAAAGGCAGATTCACCAGCAAGATGCATGGAAATCAGGGTATGCAGTATGAATAAGGTAACAAACCACATGACAGAATGTAGATTTAAAAATAGGGGTTAATTTAAGTTACAAGAGCTAGTTGAGAAAAAGCCTAAGCTAAGGTCAATCTTTCAACATTAATAATTAGTCTCCATGTCATTATTTGTGAGCTGATGGCCCAAAGAAAATCCAACTACACACTGTCTTTCATAGCTTAACCTAAAAGGCCTAACAAAAATCACAGGGGTGGATTGCTTCAGGTCAGCTGTGAATTCTGTGCCTAGAGACATTGCCTACCATGTCAAATGTTAATTAGACAGTGAAATAAACCTGAGTTGGCATTAGAAAATAGGCAGACATTGATTTTTTTCACTTTTTATTTATAAAAAATGCTGCAGACGGAACAGATAAACTTACTTGACAATATTTATGACCAGTTTCCTCCTTTTAATGGGAATACTTTTAAACATGGATGGAAAGCCTCTCTGTTCTCAGTGACCTTCCAGCTATGCAGCTCCCCCCAGCTATAACAGGTTCCTTCCTGTGATGGAAGCATTTTTTTACTGATGAAGTCTTACTGGTAGTCTCGTGAAGTAGCAAAGAAAGCAAAAGATGAGAAAACCCTTACTTCCTTGAAAAGGTCTTAGAAATACACTGTGTATAAGGTAGACCCCTCACTGATCAACAACATCTGTGCTACCTATAGTTAAGATAAAAAAAGGAATTAAGGCCTTGAAGGCCTTTTATGGAAGAGTGAAATTGGCTGCAATAAAATGGGATCTAGGTTAGAGTTGGGGAAGACCATAGATTTTGATTAATTGAAAGAATAAGGAAGCTGGGCATGAGGCAACATACTTAGACTTCAAGTGTTTAGGAGGCTAAGGCAAGAGAATCCTGAGTTAAAGACTAGCCTGGACTATGAAGGCTGAATTTGACCTTCAAAATGTAGCATGATTAATAAAAACCCAGAGACAGAAATCGGGGTTCAACCTGAAGGTCAGAAAAGCAAAACAGCCAGCCACTGGCTCTTACCTCTATCTCAGTCCAAAATGGCAATCCTGCCTCCTGGAATCTCAGATTGAGACAGTGTGTGAGAGCTGTTTCACTTTTATAATTCTCTCTACAGCTGAGACTAGTGGCATTCACTGCTACCACCCGGTTTCTATGGCAAACTAGTGTGGCTACTGGGATTTAAGGTGTGTGTCACTACTGCCTGGTCTGTAAGGCTGATCAGTATGGTTGTTTTACTCTCTGAACTTCAGGCAAGCTTTGTTTATTAAAACACAAAGGAAATATATCACTATACCCAAACAATAAACAATCAAAACAAAACAAAAGCCATAAGGAAGATGTGGCAGATTCAACTGTTAAAGCCATATCTCTTCATCCACAATCATTCCCTGAATTAATTGACCCTTTAGTTCCTATTTGAATTTGGAGTTACTTAACCTCTCTGTACCTCCTGCATTCATGTGAGAAATGGGTAGAATTTTGAGACCTATTTAAAATATTGTTATGTAAATTTAATGAGTTAATATGCACAAAACATTGAGAATCCAGAGTGTGTGTCTCTGTGTGTGTGTGTGTGCACGCGCGTGCACGTGTGTGCTACACAAAATAACTTTACACAGAAGGAGTAAGCTAAAGACTTCACAGCTTACAGCAAAAAGAACACTTGAGAAGCTATAAATCAAATGGGTATTTAATTCAAATTTCAACCCAGTAAAACATCTGTTCCCTTCCAAATCAACATTAAAATGCAATAACCCTTACTAGCCATCAGCAATTTATTTATGAAGACCATGTTCTGCATTTCTTAGTACATGACTGCTAGCTACATGTCTTCCAAGTTTTTGGATTGTAATTGCAAGTATCACAAGAGCCAGGGCAATTACACTGTTTTCTGCGAATTGCCTCTTCAGTGCAATGCCTCCTGAAGCCATTTGCTAAAACAGGTAACAATCCTATCACATAACTGTGTAAAACCCAAGACACCCATGTCTGTTGTTTAATGCTAATTTCTTTGAGTTTCCTGTAAGGAATTGCTATTGACTACTTTCATTAGAAAACTATTGACCCTTCTCCAGTGGAGCATCCTGAGAAGAAATTTTCTAAATATGCCCATATTTCATTTTTGAATATCAAGGTGCAATAGGCTTGCTGAAGGATATGGCTTATTTAATACAAAATTAAAATTTTATAGGCTACATTACCTAAAGTAAATTGCTTAATACATTGAGAAGAACAGCTGTTTCTAAGCGTTTGGCATTCATGTATTTGAGATCAAAATTAGGTGAACCCAGTGACACAAGTGCGGAAGTATAGGTTACATTGATATTTTCCTTCTATCTTATCCTCCCGACCTCCAACAATCAGGTAAGCATTTTTTAAACGGGCAAGAGCTATTGTACTGGGTGTTGCTAATTGCTAAGGGATTTCTTTCTTTTTCCTCCAACTTCTTCTCATTCTTTCCCCCTCCTCCATCACTCCCCTCCCTCCCGTCTTTGGCAGGGGTCTTTTTACTTAGCTCAAAACATCCATGATCCTCCTGCCTCAACCCAAATGCTGAGATTACAAGTCTGTGCCACCACATTCAGCTTCAGTAATTTCATACCCCCTTTTTCTTTCCTCATTCTGTAAAACTGAGTAACAGGAAAAACAAAAACAAGCAAGTAAACAAACAAAAAATCTAAGATAAAACAAAGAACATTTCATAGGATTTATCACACAGATTTTCAGCTTCCATCTTATTTGGGTAATACAATATTGTTGTTTTGTTTCTAAATCAATACTTGTTCCACATTCAAAGTTATATCTGATTCATTCATAATAGAGATAAATAAAGCACCAACTATGGTGGTATGTGAGCATAGAGGAGATTTTTTTGTCCTGTACTTTGAATAAAGAAGTTTGAAATTATTCTATAATGATCAGGGGGATACATTTGTACTCTCTGGGTTTCTGAAAAGCTAGTATATAAGTGGCTCCAGATGGCAGACCCTTCCAGAGAGGATTAGGTCAGAGCTGTTTTTTTGCATGATCACATATACTTCAAATTCAACTGTTTCCTTAGTGTAAAGACACAATGATCTCTCGTCTTTCCTTGGCCACCTTTCACTGCTATTTCTAACAGCCAGAGGGATTCTTTGAAACCTATGTAAGCACATGCCATCAGACACCTTGAAATGCTTTGGGCTTCTTTACCAGGATTTGACATTGTCTTCCCATACCCTTCCCCATCATTCTCACTTAGGCTAGTCGTCTGTACTGGGGACCCTTCTCATGTCCTCCGAAGCATCTCTGTGCAAGTTGGTATCCATCCACCCATCTAGGCCCCCTCCCTACTGTCACTTGTCTAAAGAATCCCTCCCTTCCTGACAGTTGTCTTGGTACTTATTTTTCTACTTCTCATTGTGGCTTTTATTTTTGCCTAACTTTATTTATTTGTTAATAAAATTTTTATCGGGTTTGGATAAGAACAGAGGGTAGAAATTGGCTAGGTAGTTTTAGGGTAAAAGATCCCCAAATGAAGTTTTTATTTTTGTTGACTTTCCAAAAAGCTATAAATATCCTTAGGCCTGTTGGCAGCCTACTTCTTGACAGAGACCTGAGATACCAGGAGTATTTAAGTCAAAATATATTTTGTTCTGCTCTAGGCAGAGTCAAGAAAGAAGGAGGGTCTGGATTCCTTATCTCTTTTCTCCCAAAAGGGGCAGAGCTCTTCCGCAAACCCTTCTCAGAAAGTGACTGCAATTCCTCTGGAATGGGGAAAGAGGGTGTCTCTCAATGGTACCCCACTTCTGGAAGGTGTCATGAGACACAGAACTCTGCTGTATTTCTTTAGCTTAAGTTCCCTACAATAAAATAGTTCCTTCTCTGGTCTCATCCTCTCTGGTCAGTGAATATTATTCTTCGCCTTTATTAGACAAGAATCAAAAAGAAGCTTAGGAAGACTTTGTCAGCCCCTGAGTTTATGGGAGCTAATCGGAGCTAAGTTCACCTAGAACTGACAAAGGATCCAGTGCTCACTAAGGCATCCCAATGTCCCTGCATTGTTTTCACCATTTTAAAAAGTCAGTATGTACACAGTGACTGGCACACAGCTGCATTCAAAAAGTAGATACTTAAAAATAGTCTCTATTTGGCCAAACAGCTGTTAGAATATTGAATAGAGAGTGAAAGACTGGGAATTAATGAAGGGGAGGAAACCATATTAGTTTTTAACCAGTTATAGATGTGATGCAATTGTTTAGATGGCAGTATCTAATGCAGTCAGTGAAGATGAGACCTACATAAGCTGTAAGTGGCCTCCAGTTCTCATCATAAGAATTAGGATTGAGCACTTCAATTGTATTATAAGCAAGTCAACTTCTCAATCCAGACTTGAGAAGCACTTGCTCTAATGTTAAAAAGACAAAAGGGCTGTAACCCTCCAAGATCAATTCTAAATGGATTTGTAGAATAATTCAAGAATCAAACAAATGATATTGTAATGAAACAGCATAAACATTCTTTAGGAAATGGAGTAAAAGCATAAATTGATGCTTGTATGCCATATGGTTGAATATTTCAAGGCTACAAACAAAGCTAATAAACTGTTAGATAAAAGATTTGTTATCCTCTAGTCTTGGCAAATGTTCCTTACAGGGACTGCTTACAAGGGTAACTTCCAAACATCATTCTTCAGGCACTTGGAGTTGAGAAGAGATGGCCAGTTCTCTTTATATTCCAGCTTAATGAGCATTCTTGCCCACAGTTCCATGGCTATCCCAGTTCAAAGCTAGTTCTGCCAATTGCCCATCCTCCTGACAAACATAGCTCTTTTTTCTCCTCTACACTCCTTTGGATTTACTTACATAGTGTACAGTAAGATTTATCATTGGGATAGCACACAACATGAAATGGTCCAATCAGGCCCAGTTAAGCAGTTATCTAAGAGTCCTGGTGTTCTACAACATAATCTGGAACAAGAAATGGGTAGAGGTGGTAAAGTCAGGAAAGGAGCAAAATGAGAACCTTGTAGAGCAGAAGACCCAGGGCAGCCAGTCATGCAGCTTAGCTCTCAGTGTGGCACAGTATCATAATAAAATTCCTTCACAGGAAGAGACAAAGCAAAGAAGCTATGGAAATCAAATGCAATTGATTACATAAAATGTAAGCAAAGATATCAAAATATATTACTACTTTGCAGTAAGTTAAAAATCTTGTGGTTGTTTAATTAGAATAATACAGTATGTTGGACTAAATAGTCATCTTAAACAGTATTTCAATGAATGTGAAATAATGAAACAAAAACATTGTAACATGTACTTAAAGTCCATACAGAGCCTAAGAAGAAGTATTTTACTAAACATAACTTTCCTTCATCTATTTGTGGCTTGTTCTACAGTAGAAACTCAACAAACATTTGTGTAACTTAAATAACGAACTGAACTAAATATGATTGGAGAAAAAGACATCCAGAATATGTAAAGGTGTCCCAATTCACCATAGAAATGTGTCAAATTGATTATGAAGGGCATAATTAAAGAAAGCATATCAAAATTCAAGCATAATTAGAAATAGAGAGCCAGTATTAACCAGTATTAAAGGGCCTTCTCTAAGATTCTTGACGATCACAGAAAAATATACTTTCATTACATTCAAAATGAGAAAATCAAAATAAGGGATTATTTTCAAAGAAACACCTTTAAGAAATAGGCCAATATTTCTCCTGCAACAAATAATGAAGCACTGCAAGAAAAAATAATGTGCAAAGAATCTATGTCCTTAGAAATTCCTGAAAAACAAAGCACCACATAAGTATCTTGAGATTGAAGTATTTATTAACAATTAAAATTCTTAAAATCATTAAAATTGATGTTATAAAGAATACAAATTACTTGTCTCAAAGTGAAAAACAATGTTTTTGATTGCAAACTTCTTCAGAAAGTATCTTTAAGTTTAGAAAAAAAATAAGGATGCTCACTACTTAATACTTTGTGGAAGGTTTATCTTTTCTAAAAATACTTTAGAAATTCAGGATATAAGCTGTAGTTGAATACACACACACTCACACACCCATTTTATATATATATATATATACATATATTATATATATTAGTTATATATTAGATTTTAAAAATATTGCCCCTGGGTTATATATTAATTAATTATATTTGTAGAGAGAACAATGTAAGTACCTGGTGTATGTGTGACTATAATTAGATGCATGCAAATAGGTATGTATATGAATGTTTTGGTGTCAGTTCTATAGTCTATATTGTTGAACAAGATGGTAATTCATAGTTTTAGTTTAAGAAATAAGTATTTTTTAATATTAAAAGATCAAAAGAATGTTAACTTCTCTTAGGTATTAAAATACTTTTATATTGCATGTGAATAAGGAGCTACAATTGTGGCATGCTGGTAAATCAATATTTAAGTAGGTTTCCAACAGGATCACCTGAGGACTAGCAATCAACTCAGACCTTAAGGAGTTACTTAAATTTCTATTAATTTTTTCTAACTTACTTGGGAACCTCCTAAAATTTAAAGTGATTCTGTAAAGTGTTTTGTTATGACCATAACTGGCTTATGCGTATATCAACTTTTGACAGAGGTTCACTTTCCCCTCTACCTATTTTTCTCTTGATTGAGTCTTCAATGATAACATAGCACAATTTTCACCATTATTATACATAATATAGTCCATATCCACTCCACATTAACAGAAATCCACACAATTCAAGTTTGAACCAAAGGTGGAGACAAAGCAGGAAAATATAGGTATCAAATGAAAATTAAAAAAAAACAAACAAACAAGAAAACCAAGTTTCTTCTTACTGTTGATGACAACCATGAGTCCCTCTAGAGCCCAGTGACAACTGTCCTTGCCTTGTCCATAAAGTACTAACACCATTCAAGACTTTGTAGGCATAAACTCTGCAGAATTATTTAACTTTTGACACCACAGGTTTAAGCTAATCACTATTTGGTAATATTCAGGGAGCATAATGAGGGACTTGATTATATGTAGATTGTAATAGCACTGAGGGAAAATAAGATCCAACAATGACAAAGAGAGCAGGTAAGCAGCTTATTTGGTGGAGAAGGTTGTACTTAATATTATTTTAAAAACACACTTTACAATTTTCTGCCTTATAATGAACTACAGCCAATTACTTTCCGTCAGCTCTGATAAAAGGAGCTGTCCAACTGTTCAACATTTGCTTTACTAATTGAATGATCAATTATTCAAATAAATAACTCTCCTATCAAGCTCCTGGAAAACCTTGATGTGTTTTCTAGCCACAGCTACAGCAGAGTATAAAGCAAAAGAGACCAAATCCAGATAGAATTCTGAAACATTTATAGAAAATGCCTCTAATTGGAAGGAGATTTATAATAACTGGAAATGCTCTGGCATCCCTGTGCCTTCTGATCTTTCTCAGAGACAGCTAATCTCACCTTCTCATAGTCTCTTTTGCTGATTAATTCATTGGCAAGTATCACTGTGTTCCTTAAGAACATGTATTTTGTTACGTAATGGGTTCTAATGATGAGTCTAAATGCATCGTTCCTTGCTAGCAAACACAAACCTCTCCTAAGTTATCTTAGCCCCAAGAGGACTTTGTGTGGAATGGGGGGATGTGGTGGCCGGGGAATTCTCAGCTGACAGATGGCAGATGTGTTCTGTATTCACACCCTACATTTAAATGGATTAATAGCAACTGAAGATTACACTATGGATCTGCTCTTTTAAAGACAAAATAAGAATGACTGCATGCAAAAACGGATACTGGCCATGGTGTTTGTAGGTAATATTCAGAAGGACTTTTCAGCAGTAAGTGACTTGTTTTGATTACATAAATACATATGCCTCTAAGCAAGTAGAGTGTACACTGCCGAGAGAAAGCTCCCTCTTAGATCCACTTCCAGGAATTATTTTCCCACACAGGGTCAGGATGGAAATGTTTAAAATTGCATTCCTTCATGCTTTACCATAGACAGCATCCTATATTTTTTGTATTCCTTTTATCTATGAATGAAGTGTCTTAGTTAAAAGACATTGAAGATTTGGGAATTTATATAGAGACTGCCATACTTTTCTTAGGCAGATCATATTCTCCCTACCAACAAATATGCTTTAAACAATTTAGATTAATTTGCATTGAATCATAACCAAATTGAAAGCATAACTGATTTTCAAAATAGGGACTAAAAATTAGATTCTCAGATATGTTATGATCTATTAATGGGAATACATTTGCTAAACTGGGCAGAATTTTATCTCAAATCTGATTAAAGTACTGATGAAAGCCTATATAACTGGAGCTATTTCTGTAACATCCTAAGACTATTTTAGCTGATGGTCATTGCAGAAGCCAAAATGAGTCAAACATTTTGCATTTCAAAAGTAATGTGGCTTATAGAAGACCTACTTTGTAAGAGTGCATCATGACAAGGTTAATGAATGACTGCTGAACTAGATATATTGAATGACTGGGGACTATGTTAGCATACCTTACAGTTACTTGACATATCATATATTAACAATTGATATTTTGGAATGAATAACTGCTGGCAGTTTTTAACAGCTCAAACTGCATTCATTTATTTTTTCCTAGTCAATGTGAGAGCAGAACAATCATGTCATTATAAAATTTTGTTAAAATCAGAAAAAAAATATCAGTTTTTAAAATTGACTTTGTGGGGCTGGAGAGATGGCTCAGTGGTTAAAAGCATTGACTGCTCTTCCAGAGGACCTGTGTTCTATTCCCGGCACCCACATGGCAGCTCACAACTGTCTGTAATTCCAGCTCCAAGGATTCTGACAGCCTCACACGTACACACATGCAGGCAAAACTCCAATATACAGAAGATAAAATTAAATAAACTAAGAAAAATTGACATTGCAGTTTATTGATGATATAAACTGTGATGGTTTAAGGCTATTTAAAGTTGCTTCACACTAGTTGAAATACTCACATGGGTGACCTGAACTAGAAAAATAATTGAGCTGCCTTTAGAAAGCTTAGAAATTTCAACCAGTGGGGACTAGTATCAATATTTTCTTTGAAGACTTAGGTAGGACAATCGTGAGGCTCTTGTTTTAAATATTGTAAACATACTGTTTTGTAGCGAGGAGCTAAATATTCATTCTGAGGATTTTATTTGTTCTGGTACATGTAATTTAAAGATTATTGGTATAAGAGGGAAGGATAACAGGGGCAGTGAGTAGACAGACAATAAAGCAATAGCTGATCAATAATAAATAGGATACTAACCCCAGAGACTCTGCGCTTCTAAGTTCACTTAAGTCTCAATGTACTTTACATTTCAAATCATATCTCACAAAACAAGTGATAGGATTACACTCCTAAATCCATAAGCATTGATTTTTGTCTCAGTCGCAGATGCATGCTATGCACTATTGGGGAATTTGCTAAAATGGGTTTTGAGCATTCAGTGATGATAGTGGAGCAGTTGCTATTTTTATAAACTTGCTAAAGTCTCTGATAAGCAATTACCTAAGTTTTAGAAAACATAACATTAAAATATGCACAAATGTCTCTGAACATGCTCATGAAATCTTCTCATGTCTACCTTTTTCTCCCCACTGTTACAGAGGCGTCCGTTCCCCACAGGGAAGATCTTGCTCTCTAAAATCACAGCACACATGTGTGAGCTTTCAAATTGGTTTGAGGAAATATTCCCAGTGGACACTGGAAAGCTTGCCTTCCAGTTAGAGAAAGGAGCTTTGCTCAAATGGGCTATTATTTTCACTGATAGGTTGACCCTGTTCCTTGTGGAATTTTGGGGTTGTTTTCACATGATTTAGTTTCATGGCTATAGATCCAAACACAACAGTTAACAGAATGATAAGGAATTGTTACTTCTGAGGCAAAATAAGGAGTTTCAGAGAGCAGGGGACCCAAGATAGGGAGATGACATGCCTGCCACAGTCCTTTGTTAACCACCTCTACAGAGCTGTCAGTGGGTCTGCAGATGTGGTAAGAGTCATCAGTCCTCACTGAGAGCCCCATGACTCATGATGCAAGATGATTGTTATTATCAAAGCATTAACTTCACTTCTCATCTTCTCTTTCAGTAGAAGCTCTGGGGTCCTTCAAGGTTCCTGCTTTGAAAATTTGCTTTGCTTTTTCCTTTCCCTTTATGTGCTCTATGTTAACTTATCTCTATTGTGCCCATTTTGTTGAAAATTATCATATTTTGCCATATCTTCTCAGTTTTAGTTCTTCTGATATACATATACACATTTATATACCAGTGTGTGTATGTGTGTGTGTGTGTGTGTACCATTACACATGTGTGGAAGGCAGAGGACAATTTATAGGAGTAAATTCTCTTCTCTCAACATATAGTTTCTAGAAGCAAATTTAGACTGTCAGACTTGATGGCAAGGGGCTTTACTCACTGATCTGTTTCATAGATCTTCATAGTTAGTTCTTTAATGAATTTAAAATATACCTTGAAATCATTGTCTAAAAATACTATAGAACATTTAAATTTATTTTGAAGAGGAAATCAAGTCAACCTATAGTTTACATCTTATTAACGTGGTCAAATTTTAAGAGATTAAGTAATATATTGTTGAAAACCTTTAGGACACTTACATAACATAATGTTATTTTTCATTGTATCTAATGAACTTTATATTAAGCAGATATTTTAAACACAAAATTCCCTGATAACTAATCTCATTATTCTGAATGGCTAATTTTCATATCTTTTTCCATATATGTGACAAAACTTCTGTGACCTTTCAAGTAAAAAAAAGTCAATAAAAATGAAAGAAATAGTCAATGTTAATTTCTGCGATTAAGCCATTAACTTCAGGTTTGCATGTAACTGAAAACATTGAGCTTGCTTAACTAACTTGACTTCATACAATCTTAGACAAGGACAACAAGGCAAGTGCAAAGTCAAAATTTCTATTTTCTTTAAATTTGCATACCATTTTAAAACCTTAATTACAATAAGAACTCACTAAGGAATTCTATATTCCTTATATATTACTTATAATCCTATATAGTAAAAATAATACTATATTTTAATAGAATTTCATTTGGCACATAGGAAAAGAAAGAGAGATGAGAGTTACTTTCTTTAATTCATTCATCTAATATCATCGTTTGTGCATATATTCTCAATGGGCATTTATCTATGTAGTTAGATTTTGTTTTTTGTTTGTTTTACTATTATTCAATGATAAGAAGCAATTTGAATTCTTATGGGGCAGCATGAGAGGCAGCTTTGTGTCTAAGAATGAATACTATTCATTATCAAATATCCATCTTATCATCAGAGAGAACACACAGAAGAACTGCATCAGCAGAGAGAAGGCTATGTTGACTCTATATTATTCATGAGAGGTTCAAATGACTTGCAGTTCATGGCAGACGTGCTGTGGAAGGAAAATAGGTGCACATGCATGTGCACGTGTGTGTGTGTGTGTGGTCACTACATGTTATTAGAAGAAACAGAATTGAAAGGAACAGTCAATACTATTCTTGATTCTTACTATTTTAGTTTTTCAAATAAACATCTTTGTAGCTTTTCTGAAAAGGAAAATCACTGTGCCAATAATACCACTACTAATACCATGTATCCCTGCCTACAAGATTCTAACCCCAAAGAGCTTTGAAACTAACACCAGCAACAGACTTAAAATTTGAAGACTTTGAATTTACATTTCTGTGATGACTAAAGATGTTGAGCATTTCCTTAAGTGACTTTCAGCCATTATTGATTCCTCTGTTGAGAGGTCTCGGTTTAGGTCTGTACTCCAAATTTTTATTGGGTTATTTGTTCTTTTAATGACAAATGTCTTGAATTCTTTGAATATTTTGGAGATCAGACTCTGTCTGATGTGGGGTGGGTGAAGATCTTTTTCCATTCTGTAGGCTGCCATTTTGTCTTATTGACTATATATTTAGCTTTACAGAAGCTTTTCAGTTTCAGGAGGTCCCATTTATTAATTGTTTCTCTCAGTGTCTGTGCAACATATGCTGCAACTATGTTCATAGCAGCATTGTTTGTCATAGAAAGAACCTGGAAACAACCTAAATACCCCTCGACTGAAGAATGGATAAGGAAAATGTATATTTACACAACAGAGAAAAATAATGACATCTTGAAATTTGCAGGCAAATGGATAGAATTAGAAAACATCATATTGAGTGAGGTAACCCAGACCCAGACAAATATCAAATGTACTCACTCATAAACAGTTTGTAGACATAAAGCAAAGTAAACCAGCCTAGAAACCACAATCCCAGAGAACTTAAACAACAAAGGACGCTAAGAGAGACATACATGGATCTAATCTATATGGGAAATAGAAAAAGACAAGATCTCCTAAGTAAATTTGGAGCATGGGGATCATGGGAAAGGGTTTAAGCAGAGGGGAAAGGAAGGGAAGGGAGCAGAGAAAAATGGATAGCTCAATAATATCAACAAAATATGAAGACTTTGTCCTAGCTCCCATGCTAGGATACAGTAGCTAAATATATGGCTTAATTATATTATAGCTTACTTTTCTATAGCTGGAGTCCTTTAATGCCAGTAGTAGAGCTGTGAGAAACAGTATTCAAGTAAGTATTGCATATATATTTACCAACTACCTACATAGCATCAAAACTGATTACATTTACCCACACATACATGCATGTATATACATCTACAAAACACAGCAAAGTATCTCACTAAAATATTACATCAGGGCTGGAGATCTACTTGACCTCTGAGGCACTGAGATAACAGAGAGAGACTCTTGTGTTAGTGTGGCAATTGTCCACAGCACTTGGATCTACATGTAACCCTGGAGTATATGACAAAGCATGCATGTGTGTAAAGGATAGCTGGTTAGTGACAGGAAATCACTATATAGGAGAAGTTGGGACTTCAAAGCCTCTACCTTTAAGGACAGGCACCCAGATGAAGCTAAGTAGTAACTGTTAATTTAGCTTAGATGTAGATGTATTTGTACATGTCACAAGGAGCATGGTTCAAGGGCCAATGTGAGCATTTGGCAAACATAAAGTTCTTTTACCAGGATCATTTTTTCTGACTTTCAGAACACATTCATATTTTATATGACTTGAAGCTTAATACCTTTAGAATTCTTCATTAAGAATTCAGAATTGCATGTAAATAAAAATATAAATTTAGTTATATTGAATGTTTTATTTAGAATGAGCAAATATATCATAAAAGAAAAATCTGCAAATTTACGATGCCACCAAGATTAGGAAAGTAAATTGTTTCATCTTAACCCCTTGGCATCCTTCCATAATATATATTTCCTGAATTTGTTACTTATGCTTCACTAGTCTTCCAAGCAAGCACAAACTTTACATTAAGTATGTATCAATCTGACTTATCACACTTCTCTAAGCTACAAACATAATTTGTCATTTAAACTTGTAGTCCATTATCTTTCTGGTCTTTGGCATATTTTCCAGTGCTGTTCCTCTTTGGGTAATCCCCTTTAATCACTGACATTTGGTTCTACTTTTGTTGCCAGCCAATATGCTCTGAGTATTAGGCATTCTCTGCTAGTCACTTTTGTTAGTTACATGGCGTAGTGGTCTAGCATGTATGATGACAGGGATGGGGCCACTGACTGTTCTCATTTCTGGCTTTTCATCACAGTTAGTTATAAAGTACAGTGGGGATCTCGATCTCTCTTTATTTCACTCTCTACCCATCCATGCTTGCACCCTACACATACACACACATAGGAAAATTAAGTAAAGAATTTTCAGAACAGCTTCTCATTAGGGGTTAAAATTTCTTTAATAATGTTCCTTCCATACTTTCTCATCACTGCAAACATGTAGTAATATAAATCAATGTAAAAAACTTAGAAATTCATATTCCAAGAGTGTTCTTCCAATTTAGGAACTGAAAATATCTTTATTGACTTACAGATTTTTTTTTTTACCTCTAAAGCACATCCTACCTGGAAACATCATGTTTATTTCATTCTAAGGTCTTTCTCTTTCTCATAGAAACCATGGACATCATTTTGCATGTTTTGATTACTTCTATTTTGCAAGAGAGAAGATTTAGAACTCCCTGGTGTAACTTTATGTACATCAATCATTTTTGAGCAGTTCTAATCAAGCTTATGAATCTATTAGTAGTACATTCACACCTGCCTTGATGTTATGGTGATCTATCACCTCATTTGTGTAAGTTCGTAGTATAGGACCCTCACACAGGGTAATGTACTATCTACCTATACACCCCTTTGGCAATAGGATAAATAGCCTTGCCATGTTTTAAAGTCTAAATTGATTTCCTTTTTAGCCACTGCTTTATCAATGCCTGGCTGAATGTGAAGGCAGAGTGAGCAACTTCCTCAGGGTGCCCTGCTTCTGATGGGTTAGCTGTCAAATGCACCATTGTCCAAATTACACTGCGACTGTAGAATTCCTGCTAAGAAACAATTTACTGCAGCATTGGGCTATCAATCTTGTGGGCTGTGTTAGTTTTGGGGTATCAAAATCTGATTAACTTACTGCAGATACACAGCAGTTCCTACTGTTGCTTTCCCTCGATTGCCATTCCCCACACAGTTAGCAGTATCCAATAACAGATACCCTGTATAAAAGCATATCTGGGAGAAATGGTGCACAGTGCTGCCTAGATGAATGTATGATCACAACCAAAAACAAGTGTGAAAATAACGAATAAAAAGAGAGGAAGAAACTAAATTATCAATATTCAATCATATTTTACTTCTTCCAACAAAGGTCATGTCACACACATACACACACACACACACACACATATATAAATTTAGTCAGCTATTATATCAAAAAGTGGTCGGTCAGCTGTTACAAAAAATAACCTCTCTAAACTGTATGTATATTGGTTCAGTTTAATGCTGCTATTAAATACATACAAGCAGTGTAATGATGTAGAGATGACTCAACATTTAAGAGCACACACTGCTCTTCCAGGGGGCTAGGATTTAGTTCCCAACACCTGCATAGGACAGCTCACAACCACTTGAAAATTTAGCTCCAGCGAATCTTACCCCCTGACCTATTAGAACCCTTTCACAAACATGTAAACACTCATTCACATCCTCCCCCCCGCCTCCCATAATTAAAAATTCTAAAAGTGAATATTGTAAAATGCCACAATGTGAACTAAAGAAATCTTTCAAAATAATTTGGGATATTCTTCTTGAAACCTTTTCCCATAAAAAGCATTATTGGGTTTTGAATTTGGCATGTTAGAACCAATTAGCACTGTAATCAATCTATACAACAACTTAAGGATGAATCTGTTTACCTGCCTGTACATTGATAATACACAGGATAGTAAGTCAAGGAGACTTCTGTGGTAAGGCAATGCCAGGCTATTTACCCCTCATCCAGTGTGAGGCAGTAGAATGCTGAGCTTCATTTAATAATCACACTCAAGACAGGACTGAGTATCAGATTCATTATTGTATTTATGGTATTATTGATGCATCCATTTGCCAATTTAATTGAAGCACAATAATGTTTTAGTATAAATGTCCCATTTCTATTTAGTGGAGAAATGAATTTCTCATTGCACCTTGCATGGCACCTTTCCCTCTGAGTTTTCAGTAAGACCCTCTGCTTACTGTTTCAACCAGGATTCTCTAATGTCTTTCATTTAAAAAGAAAGACAACATGCTCCCAATGTTTTATTTCTTGTCTATTAAAAATTTTTGTAAATAACATCTCTAACTTTCATCATAAATGAATATTAAATCAGTATGAGTAAAATCTAATTCTACATATCCTATTTTACAGAAATATATATAAACATATATATTTTATATGCATGTGTATATTTAGATAAGATTTATATAAAAGTTTGCCTAAGAGTATCATTAAGCAGGCAAGTAAGAGGACTAAACATTGTTCTAACTTTAAGCCTATCTCTACCTACTTCTTAAATTCTAATTCATTTGAGGAATAGTTCCATAGTAATGATTACTGGTAGGTCCTGTACTTGGTCTTGCTAAGACAAAGTACTTACAGTATCACAGGAAGATGTTAAAATGATTAAAAATACAAGAATAATGTACAAAGTATTAAGCAGAAGGAACTGATAGATAATGTTTAAACAGATTCGTCAAGCACTTCCTGCTGAGGTGGGAAGGCTATACATTTGTAATGTTGTAGAGCAAACATCGTGTGAATAAATGTAGGTAATGGGTGTGAGTACTTGGAAGGCCCCATATTGTTAAATTATTAAACTCTGTGGAAGGGTGAACTTCCTCCATCTGAGTGGCTGATCACGAAGGGGCATTGACACATCCAGACATTCAGGTTATTTCCATTGCTCTGGGCTGCCCACTAGAACTGGATGGTAGGATCCTATTACAAAAGACAGAACATGCTTTGTTTCCAAGACACAAATATCGAGCTAGAACTAAACCAAAAACTTCTTTTCCTTTCTTTTTTTTATTGATTTTATTGAGCTATACATTTTTCTCTGCTCCCCTCCATCTCTCTCCCGTCCCCTTCTACTTTCTCCCATGGTCCCCATGCTCCCAATTTACTCGGGAGATCTTGTCTTTGTCTACATCTATGTAGATTAGATCCATGTATGTCTCTCTTAGGGTCCTCATTGTTATCTAGGTTCTCTGGGCTTGCAAATTGTAGACTGATATTCTTTGCTTTATGTCTACAAACCACTTATGAGTAAGTACATATGATGTTTGTCTTTTTGGGTCTGAGTTACCTCACTCAATATGATGTTTTTTAGATCAGAGTCACTGTAACAAAACAAGTGGAAGACCTGTATGACAAGAACTTTAAATCTTTGAAGAAAGAAATTGAATAGCAAAATGGAAAGATCTCCCATGCTCCTGGGAATTAACATAGGAAAAATGACAATCTTACCAAAAGCAATCTACAGATTCAATGCAATGTCCATCAAAATTCCAGCAAAATTTTCACAGACCTTGAAAGAACAGTACTCAATTTCATATGGAAGGGCAAAAAGAAAAAAAAAAAAACAGGATAGCCAAAATAATCCTGTACAATAAAGGAACTTCTGGAGGCATCACAATCCCTGACTTCAAACTCTACTACAGAGCTACAGTACTGAAAATAGCCTGGTATTGGCATAAAAACAGACAGAAGGACCAATGGAACTGAATTGAAGACCCGGATATTAATCCACACACCTACAAACAACTGATTTTTGACAAAAAAGCAAAAAGTATAAAATGGGATAAAGAGAGCATATTCAACAAATGGTGCTGGAATAACTAGATATCAACATGTAGAAGAATGAAAATAGACCCATATCTATCACCATGCACAAAACTCAAGTCCAAATGGATCAAAGACCTCAACATAAAGAAAACCACACATGTCCCCAGCTAGGTCCTTGGGCAGCAGAGGAGAGGGTGCCGGAACTATCATTGTCCCATAGTCACACTGATGAATATCTTGATCACATCCATAGAAATTTCGTCCGATGGATGGAGATAGAGACAGAGACCTACATTCACACCAGAGCAATGGATTGAGCTCCCAAGGTCCAGTCGAAGAGCAGAAGAATCTTCATCCAACGACGGATGGAGATAGAGACAGAGACCCACGTTGGAAAACTGGACTGAGCTCCCAAGGCCCAGGTGAAGAGCAGAAGGAGGGAGAAGATGAACACAGAAGTCAGAACCGCAAGGGATTTGTCTACCCATTGAGATGGTGTGCCCGATCTAGTGGGAGCTCACCAAGGCCAGCTGGACTGGGACTGAACGAGCATGTGATCGAAACAGACTCTCTGACTATGACTGACAATGGGGACTGACTGAGAAGCCAATGATAATGGCACTGGGATTTGATTCTACTGCATGTACTGGCTTTTTGGGATCCTAGTCAGTTGGGATTCAC
>PVIU01027584.1:0-20248 GCA_004026605.1 Ondatra zibethicus | reverse complement strand
AACTAATGAAGGTCTGATAGTGAAGAAGCACTACTGGGATAGGGGCAGAGTGTTCGCTAAACGTCTGTGAGGCTGTGGGTTCCATATCCAACACCACCAAAAAGGAGAAAAGCCCATTATTTTTGCCCTCACATTAAAATATGTCCCATGCCGGGTGGTGGTGGCGCACGCCTTTAATCCCAGCACTCGGGAGGCAGAGACAGGCGGATCTCTGTGAGTTCAAGGCCAGCCTGGTCTACAAGAGCTAGTTCCAGGACAGACTCCAAAGCTACAGAGAAACCCTGTCTCGAAAAAAAAAAAAAATATATATATATATATATGTGTGTGTGTGTGTGTGTGTGTACCACTATGTAATTAAAGTAATTGGTTAATGTAATTGTTTTTCTGTGCTTGGATTTAAGTTAACCATGACTCTAAATAAAATATGAATTTATAACATCAGCCTACATTAATAAAATCAAAAGGCAGAGCCCCTCAGCTGGAAAGGGCGCTCAGAAGTTGAGAGTACCTACTGCTGTGGCAGGAAACCTGAGTTTGGTTCCCAGCACCCATGTCATGCAGCTCACAACCACCTGTGACCCCATCTCCAGGGGGTCTGATAGCCTGTGTAGATTCTGCAGGTACCTGCACTCATGTGCAAAAACCCATATGCATACACATAAAATAATGATAATAATAATAATATCCTTTAAAATCCCAACAGAGGCAGGTGGATTTACAAAAGTCTGCGGCCAGCCAGCTCTACATATGGGGTATGGCAAGCTAGAACTACATAGTGAGACTTTGTCTCAAAACAAAAAATAAAATAATAAAAAAAAAAAACCTCACAAATGGCTGGGTGTGGGAATGTGCTCCTTTAACCCTAACACCCAGGAGGCAGAGGCAGGTGGATACAGTGAGTTCAAGGCCTGCTCTATACCTGCACCCACCTTGCTGAGACGGACCAGAGAAAAACCAAAGAACTCAGTCAGCAGCCTTAGTGTATGGTCCCTTCTTGTTGCTCTGCAGGTACAGCCAGTCTCCCCGCAAGCAGGAGACGTGTTCCACCGTCTGTCTCTTGCAATTTCTAATACCACCTTCCCATTCCCTCATTTCTGGTGGCCCAGACGTGTTCCTATCCTAGGCCAAGCCCCAGTCACAAATGTAATTGATAATCTGCCCCTTACCAAGGCAAGGACTCGGCTCTAGTGAGTCTCTCCGACGGCTTCCCCATTTACTCGGTCGTTCCCACAAGCACAAGCCTGTGGTAGTAACTTATTAACTCGAAGAGAGGAGAATGAAGAGACGAGCCGTGGTGCCAGCATGGAGATCTTTTATTCTAGACCTCTATGGACACACTGTCCAGGTCTATTTTCTCGTTCAATCACTGCATTCACATAGTGTTTACTACTGCCACCATTTTACAAATGAAGAAGTAGATTTAGAGGGATTCGGTGGCCGCCAAGGTCATGGAACCATATGAGACTCCATTAGGTTTCACAGTCTGTTGGCCCCATAGCCAGACGGTCTCAAGTTAACTTATCCCGCGATATCACAGCTCTGTCCTCCGTCCACACCACCAGTGGATGTGGAGTTAAATTCCTGGGAGCGTAAGTTTCAGTGCTCTCCACACAGGAGAACACAAAACTATAGCACGACTAATAAAGACAGAAATTGGGGTTCTGCCTGAAGGTCAGAGAAGCAAAACAGCCAGCCACTGGCTCTTACCTCTGCCACAGTCTGAAATGGCGACCCTGCCTTCAGGAATCTCAGAATGAGACTGTGTGAGGGTTGTCTCCTCCCCTCTTACAGTCCTCTTTAGTTGTACCCCTACTGCCCGGTTTCTATGGCAAACTAGTGTGGTGTCACCACTGCCTGGTCTGTAAGGCTAATCAGTGGGGCTGTTTCGCTCTCTGAACTTCAAACAAGCTTTATTTATTAAAATACAAATGAAATCACCGCATAGACCCTGAACCAAGGTCAGTCATGGGCTGCATCTCCAAAGGATAGCTTTGTCTGCATCTGGGGTCCAGACTGTCACTGGTCTGAATGGCTTTACCACTGATATTTTTGGTTTTTCAAGACAGGGTTTCTCTGTGTCTTTGGAGCCTGTCCTGGAACTAGCTCTTGTAGACCAGACTGGTCTCGAACTCACAGAGATCCACCTGCCTCTGCCTCCCGAGTGCTGGGATTAAAGGCATGTGCACCACCACCGCCCTGCTGTTTATTTGGTTTTTGACAGCATTTCAATTATTTGACCATTTGGAACAATCTGAATGATTAGTTTTTCCAAATAAATTTTGCAGTTTAATATCTGTTTAGTTTGGCCCTCATCTATAACCCAGACAATTGTCTTAGTAAAAAGTGATGCTAGATCTTCAGGAAGGAAGACAGAGCCGGGCGGTGGTGGCGCACGCCTTTAATACCAGCACTCGGGAGGCAGAGGCAGGCGGATCTCTATGAGTTCGAGACCAGCCTGGTCTACAAGAGCTAGCTCCAGGACAGGCTCCAAAGCCAGAGAAACCCTGTCTCAAAAAAAAAAAAGGAAGACAGGTGTCAGTGGAGGTAGGAAAGTGAAAGTCACATGCTACATCCTGACAAGTCCCTTTGACCTTTAGGGGCCTACACTTAGGCAAACACAGAATTTTTTCACTCTGCCATAGAAAAAATTTCAAGACAAGATGGCATGAAGTGAAGTTGAAATTTATTAAAAGACTCGTTTGTTTGTTTTCTTCGAAGTAGGGTTTTTCTGTGTAGCCCTGGCTACACTCTGTAGACCAGGTTGGCCTCAAAGTCACAGATCTTCCTGCCTCTGCCTCCCGAGTGCTGGGATTAAAGGCATGAGCCACCACTATCTGGCAAAAGACATTTTTGTTTTGTTTTGTTTTTCGAGACAGGGTTTCTCTATAGCTTTGGAGCCTGTCCTGGAACTAGCTCTTGTAGACTAGGCTCGTCTCGAACTCACAGAGATCCAGCTGCCTCTGCCTCCCAAGTGCTGGGATTAAAGGCATGCACCACCACCACCCGGCCAAGCAAAAGACATTTTTACCATGGATCTTTAGCACAAGGGTAATGCAAAGAGATGCTCAGGGGAAGAATAGGTACACCTATGTGTGGATGTAGGCTTCTCAAAGGAGCACTCTATGTATGGTTTGATTAATTTTATTTTACTATTTTATGTATATGAGTGTTTTTGCTTACATATGTATACACACACACACACACACACACACACACACATATGTACCATGTGCCTGCCTGGTACACTTGAAGGTCAGAAGACAGTGTCAGATCCTCTGGAACTGGAGTTTATTGTAAGCTAACATGTGGGTGCTTGGAATCAAACACAGTTCTCTGCAAGAGCAACAAGTGCCCTCAACCACTGAGCCCACCCCAGCCCACCTTATTGCTTCATTGTATTCATCTATATGTGTTGCTGACCTGAACTCAGGTCCTCATATCTGTACAGCAGACACTTTACCAACGCAGCCGTGCCTCCAGCACCTTTATTGTCTTTACAGCGACTATGTATATGATCTGTGACTTTCTATGTTGCGTTGTATAATTTAAAAGAAGGCTTAAAGGGTAGAGAATTTCCTTTCGTAATCAAAATTGCAAAGGGTATGTTATTGTTCAGGTTTAGGAATGAGAGCAAGGTTTTACATATATATATAACCCAAGGTAATAGATCATTTTAGCTGTATGTCAGCATGCTTTGTTTCTTGTCTTTGACATACCTATATGAGATGTCTCAGGAAAACATCCATTGTCACTACACTCAACTTTGGCTTTATTGGTGGCCCAGAGCTTCCTACAGTCAACATGATAACTGTTGCTATACGGAATCCCTTCAGCTATGGAATATCTGTATAGACTGTTTCTGATAGAATAAGCAGTCTAGCATCTTTGAGATTTGGGAACACAGAGACTCACTGCAGAGCCTATGTAGCTTGGGCTCACTTCAAACCCCCTAGGTAGTCAAGGATGACCGTGGATTTCTGATCCTCTTGCCTGCACCTCTCTATTGCTGCAAGTGAGCATACATAGTACCATTCATGTCCCATCAGTTTATGTAAGAAACAGAGCCTAGGGCTTCATGCACAGCAGGCACATCCCCAGCCACTTGTACCCTTTCTGAAACTAAACAACATAATTTAACTATGATTAACCCTGGCTGTGCACCCCCACCTGGCAGCAAAGACGACCACTGAGCAGTTGGAAGGACTGACTCTAAAATCCTTTCCTGCTCTATCAGGATGGCAAGTCATTCAAGTTTGTGCAGAGTCTCCGGTTCACCACCTGCAAAGTGAAGGTGCCGAGAAGAGCCTGCTGCAGTCATGAAAGGAGAGCCCCGGGAGGAAGGAAGTACATTTAGGGGTGGGTAAGGACAAAGCTTCACTAGGCTCTGAAGCATTCGATGGTGCCAGATCAGCAATGGAGGCTGTTGACATGGGTCAAAATCAAGTCTGGAAGCAAGAAAACTAGCCGTGGCTCTCAAGCAACCTTATTTTATTTATTTTTTGGTTTTTCAAGATAGGGTTTCCTCTATAGCTTTGGAGCCTGTCTTGGAACTAGCTCTGTTGACCAGGCTGGCCTCGAACTCACAGAGACCCACCTGCCTCTGCCTCCCGAGTGCTGGGATTAAAGGCGTGCGCCACTACACTTGGCTCACTGCAGTTAGAAGCTGGGGCTGTAGCTTGAGGTAGAGGGTAGAGGGCGGGACCTAAGTTCACACACACACACACACACACAAACACACACACACTGTAATGAGCATGGAAATAGATCCCTCTGAATGAGTAAAAAAAGGGGAATCTATAGTGTAGGTAAAGTAGGAAATCTATAGTATAAGGATAAGTATAATATAGAAAATAGAAAATTAGTAAGAAAGCTGTGTGAAGTAGAAAACTATTAAGGTGAAATATTAAGAGAACATTTTTGCCCACTTAGAGGCTGCATCCAGTAACCTTGGTAACAAAAGTAATCTTGCCACATGAGAAGGACCCCACCCTTCTGTGTCCAGTTGATACCGATAGCCTAGGATATCTGGCTATCAGAAGGATCGGACTTAATTTTCTATTTTCTATATTATACTTATCCTTATGCTATAGATTTCCTACTTTACCTACACTATAGATTCCCCTTTTTTTACTCATTCAGAGGGATCTATTTCCATGCTCATTACACACACACATGCACGCACGCACACACGCACACATCTCCATTCTAATGCTCCAAAGTGCTTAAAACACCTACTAAAAGTTCACTATTTTCAGAAAAAAAAAAAAAAAAACCTTTTTTTTTTTTTTAAAAAAGCTTCTCCTCCTAGTCTTTTCTGATTCATTTCCTCCTTCTTCCATCTCGGTTTTTGTAGGGGAGGTGAGAGTCCCTCCCACAAATGAGATCATTCCAACCAGAACCCAAGGCCAGTGCTTATCTGTTAAATCACAGGCCCTTTCCTTTCTAACCAGTGGACAGTTTCTAGTGGGAGTCTGGGAGAGGGACTAGAAGGGACCAGTGCTGGTTCTGACCTTTACCTCATTTACCTGGTGCTGCAGTCACAGGCTGGCTTTTTCTGGACGGCCGTGGGCCCATATTCCCACTCCTAACTGTGGAAGGTCTGTCCTCCCACAGCAGGGCTGTAGGCAGATCAAGACGGAAGTTGGGACGCCGGGTTGTAAACAGAGTCGTCGTCGCCCCCCCCCCAGACAGATGGGATCATGGCTACTGAATAAGAGAAAGCAAAGCCAGACACCTCTCTTACAGTCTCCCCAAATCTCTTTCTCCAATTCCTCCTCCCCACTTCTAATGCTTTCTACATTGTATTCACCACACCTGAATAATAAAAGCCGAGGAACTGAACCGTTAAGAAACAGGAAGGGTCAAGATATAGTTACATTCAAATTACGGAGACAGGCAAAAGGAACACAAATTCGGAGCCAAATTTCTACTTCATGTTTCATCTACATCAGTGACACAGTCTTAAACTTCGGTCATTAGTCTTCCAAAAGCAAGAAAGCAAATGCTGTATGTATCCTGTCATTTGCCCCAGAGGCCACCGGAAATGGCATCACCTCCCCAGACACTGGCTTATGAAAGTTCCAACACCCAGTGTTGAACTTATTTACCCAGAAGACAGTCTGGGCCATTCAGATCTACAGCCAGGAAAGGACTCTATCTAGGGACAAGATCTGGAATCAACAGAGAGACACCTTTTAAAAAAAAATACCACCAGGGGTTTCAATGAGTAAGTACCTCCCAGCTTGCTTTTTTCTTTCTTTTTTCTTTTGCTAATGAGTCTCTTTTTAGTCCAGGCTGCCCTCCTACTCCCTGTGAAGCTGAGAAAGACCTTGAGAGATTACAGGGCTCTGCCTACCATTTTCTTTTAAATATAAATTTAAATTTTCTGACCGGTCTTTTCTCAGATCCCTTCTGTTACAAGTCACTGAGCAAGTGGGGGATGGGGGGCTCCAGCCACCAGACTTGGTGGCACCGAAGGACCAGATGTTACGTGGTCTAGATGGTAAACAATTAATTTTTTTTTTAAAGGTGCAAGGAAACAGCCAATTCAGTGCTGAAAGAAAGAGGATGTGCAGCGTCTAGTTATTGTCTGTGCAATCTTGTCTGTTGCGGTTGCCCACAAAGGCTTGGCATCCCAGCCCTGCTTTTCATAAGCATGTGACTGCAGGGAGCTCAGTCCATCTTTCAATCTTGATTTTTGAATGTGTAAATGAGTAAGATGAAAGATACCGAGTTCATAAGTTTCTTAAGAGGAACATATAGATAACCAAGCAAAGCACTTAAATATCACTGGAGGAGCCTAGATAATGCTACCCAATCAGTTAAATACTTCATTTCACTGCAAATAATAATAGTAATTAGTAATAAAGCTAGCTAACATCCTGAGTGGTGGAAATGGACCCAAACAAACTCCACACCTTTCTGTTTCCTTGTGGAAAATATAGGTTTTTGTATAAAATAGTTTTTCCAGCAGAGAGTAACAAGGAGGAAACAACATGTAAATTTTTCTTTCTAGATAATTTTACTTCTTTCTTTTCATTTCAACAAATACTTATAGCTGGAGTTAAAAGCTTAGGTTCTGAAACCTTATTTCTACCCAAAGAAAGGAAACCTACGCCCCAAGCTTCTCTGATCCATCAGACGTTGCTATCAATACCAGGCCAGTTCTGACTTTTGCTAGCTGAGCAACCTTGGGCGATTTTGCGTCACCTCTGCCTGCCTCTGTTGATTTCTCTGTAGGTAGAGCTAAAGACTGGGTTATGAGAGACTCAAACAGGTAACTAAAGACTGGGTTGTGAGAGACTCAAACAGTCCAGCCAGTCCACTGTAAAGAGTCAGAAGTGGATGGGCAAGTGAGGGCACACCATGGGAAGACAATAAGATCGCAGGACTGGGGAACAGTTGGGATGTGGGGGGAGGAGCTTGTGTCTGAGAAGAGCTGCAGTACTGGGCCAATTATCTGCAATAGCAGCACAAGCATTTAGGAACAGTGCCCTTGGAGGAAGGCGAGGTCAATCAATGAGTAGACCTCAAGAAACAGACCCGTGTTTGCTCCTGATTTCTCTCCTCTCCTCTCTCTCTCTTTCTCCCCCTCTTCCTTCCTCTTCCCCTCCCTCCCTCCCTCCCTCCCTTCCTCTATCTCTCCTCTGTCCCCCTCCCCCCCATACACACACAAACACACACACACACACACACACACACAGATATGGGGGGCAGGGTTTGTGGAAAATGAAAAAATATTAGCCATGCAAACTAAGCAAAAACAGCAGTGGAAGTGAACACTGCTCAACTTCTGAGAACATTGAAAAATCCTAAAGTATATTTTCAATATACATGTGTATCTATCTACTTTACATATATAACAATGGAGTGTATAACCAATACATTATATTCTATATGGCATACAATAACATTAACATACAGTTTGCTATATAAATATAACATAGCTGCACATGTCTTGCCTAACGTGCATCAGACCCTGGGTAGGAGCCCCAGTGCCCACCCTCAAAAAAGGTGGAAATGAACAGCAGTGGTTGGGTTGAGCTACATTCAGGCTTTCAAGTTAAGGATTTTGATGTTTCAAGAAGAGTGGAAACAGCCATTTATGAAAAATAAGAACGACTTGACCCAGCTTTTTGGATGGAATTCATTTCCACCAGGTCATATATTTCCATCCAGAATTGGAGTTCTGAACACACATACAGCAGGCTGCCGTCATTCCAGGCCACAACCAATATTTACCTGGAGGAAGACTGTCCAAAGGTCAGGAGGGAATTGTCTCAGGAATTGTCACGATTTGGTGAGAGGATAAGGAACCCAGGAGAATTTGGAAGGCTATTGTTACTCCTCCCTTCCCCCCACTAAAGAATTTTACCCACCTGAATGCCTGGAATTGAGGAGACGCTGAGGGGCTGGGGTGAGGAAGGCTAGCCATCAACTATTAAGAAATCACTAGTAACTTACTACTTGTCCACCCCTCCAGGCCACAAAGCCTTAAGTGGGAGAGTGCAGATCTGGTGGGGGGGGGGAATCTCCAGCTGGATCTTACCCCAGGGCCAAATCCCGGGCCCTCCCACTCAGCCTGGTGGCTTTATTGCCTCAATTCTGAGTCATCTGCATACAAATAGTATTGATAAGGTGATGGGTGGTCCTTCGCCTTCCTCCTGGATCTGGGGAAGAGAAGCCATTTACACTCTGACTTGGAAAACGGGCGAAACCCTAAGCTAGATAGGGCCAAAGTGGGACTGCTCGCAGGCTTGAGAGTGACTGAAACCAAGCTTGCGGGAGGCTGGAGAACTGGTGAGAGGGCCTTGAGAAAGACCAGCTTTGAGGGAACCTCTGAGAAAGAACGGACAAGAAGCACCGCAAAGGATCCAGGGCAAGACAGAACCCAGTGACAGGGACCCCGGAGGGCGCTGCTGAAGTGTGGTCCGCAGCCGCGGGGAAGGTCAAGAATCGGCCTTTGAAAGGAAGCCAAGAAGCCAGTGCTGATTTACTGACAAATGTCTTCGGGTTTGATGCGATTGGAAGCCAAGTTAAAATCAGAGGAGGAGTGAGTGGGAGGAGAGGACGGGACACAGGCAGTGCAAACAGCGCTTTAAAACTGGCCTTGAAGGCGAGGCCTGGAGGTGGAGCCAGCAAAGTTACCTTTCTTTCTTCCTTTTTTTTTTTTCTTTTTTTCTTTTTTAAACAGCAAGAAATTAGGAGGGTGGGAGCTAACCTTAGGACTAGTGACTGAGACGCAGACTTCAGGGTTAGTCCTGGAGAGATAGCTTAAGGATGTAGAGAACTCCCGGCGCGACTTGGCTGTTGTCTTTCCCCAGAAGCAGGTACGTGTCTGCCTTTGCACTCGGTGGGAAGGGGGACCTCGCGGTCGGGGGCTCAGGGACTTGGGGTCCTCGGGCTGTTTTCTCTAGAACCTGAGTAGGGCCAGTTGGCTTTGCTGGAGCTTAAAGGGGGCCTGGTGTTCTGCAGGCGTGACTAGGCCTCTGAGTCGCCGGGTGCCCTCTCTCCCTCGCTGGGGAAACCGAGGCTCGGAGAGATGGGCCTCCAGCCTGAGACCAGTATGGCACTGTGTCTTGGAGGTGAAAGCCAGGTTGCCAAGTCAGGATATTTTCCTTACCCTATTAGACAAATTATAGGGGAAATTGAAATAACGAATCGGGGTGGTAATGCTAAAAATTTGAAAACCTGTATACTATTGAAATCAAGCTTTTAAGAATTGTTTAAAAGATCCAAATGGGAACCTGGCGGTGGTGGCACAAGCCTTTAATCACAGCTCTTGGGAGACAGAGGCAGGCGGATCTCTGAGTTCGAGGCCAGCCTAATCTGTAACGGAGTTCCAGGACAGCCAGAGATACAAAAACGGGTTTTCTTTTTTTCTAAAAAGTGATGCCACCCGCATAGCGAGTATCAGGGTCTTCTACTTCATCTTTAAATTTACTCCTTGCATTTCTTTCTGTAGCCCTTAAGATTTATAATAGACTATTAATGTGGGAAAACATGCATGCTTTAAGAGTTTTCTGTTTTGTTTTTTTGATTTTTCGAGCTTTAGGAGATTTTAAGCTTTGTAACTTTTCAGACTCACAGTGTTTGGAGTTCTTCCAGTGATGTATCTGCCGAATCGCTTGTTGTTGAATGTTGGTGGGGAGATCTGCTACAGCCAGGTTCCCAGTGTGCACCCACCTCAACTCCAGCCTAAGCCGGTTTGTAGCCACCGGAAACCCACTTTAAAGGCTGGATGTCATGTGGTCACAGGTCTCAACCAAGTTAAATGTGCAGAGTGACCGCTGTCAAGGACCTGATACACACTGGAAACTACATTTTTACTAACAGACTGCAGGCCTGAGGCCTATTAAGCAGGTGATGCCACCTGGCTTGGGGGGGGATGAGACTTGGGCTTCCCAGGGGCCACCTGGCAGTGGTTTCCTTGGTGCCACACTTAACCCACAGGATTTCACAATGCCTTTATACATTTGATGTGGTCCTAAAGCCATTTTTAAGATACTGCTTCTCCCACTTTTGGTGCTGTGTAAAGTAGATACTAGCTTACTTGCCCCAAATCAAGTCTGTGGCGAGTTCCCAGTCCAGGGTTCAGAATGCAGTGACTGCCCTTCCTCCAGAATCTATCACTATCCAAGAGTTAGCAGGCCTTGTGGGCCACTCTGGGATCCATAATTGACTGCTGGTAGGCCCAGTCCAATCTAGTAGGCCCCATTGTAGGCCGTATAATTTTTGACTGACTAGTTCAACTTAGAAAACTAAACAGTTGCCAAAACATAAGAAAGTCAAAAGGTGACTTCCTGAGAAATAATTATTTTCGTGCGTTGCCTTAAAATTGAAAGGGATCTTGGAAAAGTAAAAAATAACTATTTGAGCTGGGCATTTTTAATCTCAGCACTCAGGATGCAGAGGCAGGCAGATCTTCATGTTCAGGGCCAACTTGGTCTACTTATCAAGTTCCAGGCCTACCAGGCTACATAGTGTAACCCTGTCTCAAAAAAAAAAAACCCACAAACCCAGAACAGATAGATAGATGATTAATAGATAGATAGGTTCCCCTGAAATGCCTTTAAAGGGAAAGGAGCTATTTGTAGGCCTAGTGTAATGTTAGAGTGGGCATTTAGTCAGGTGCGTGGAACTGTTCATAAGGGTTCTTGCTAGAAAGCCAAGCAGCCTCCCAATTGTCAGGTCTGTCATCATGCTTTAAGACATCCCTGTCCCATCTCCCGAGCAACCAGCCTAGTTTGTTTTCACTCTTCCAAAAACTAACCTAATTACCACAAAACATTGATTAATGAAAAATAAATGCTCTGGGCTTGGTTTGCGATAGCTATAAAGTAATAGTCAAAGATTTATAATTCATGCCTTGTGAAGCTTCTGAAAAATTGATTATCCCCAAGTGGAGAAATACAAGCAAATTGGCTTGAAAGTCGTTTTTTAAAATAGCGGTAGCCATTATTAATGCATATTTCTCCCACAACTTTAGAGGCCCAGATCTTGCAGTGCAACAGCTTTGGAGAGTCAACGAAACTTTTTAAGAGTGGCATTGTAGGCCTTGTACCCACTGGCTTGTACCCATCTGACACAGCCTTGGGTGCTTCTGCACACAGTCCCCTTGCAGAGTCAGCCCCCTCTTATCTGTCCTTGGCAGCCTTATCTCTTCCCCTGGAGGGACTGGAGCAACTCATTTTAAGTTTTCTTTTTGAGCAACCCAGCATCAGCCACCTTGTGCTGGGATTGTAGGTGTTTACACCACTCCAACTGAGACTGCCTTTTTGTACCTGGTTCTGGAGCCCAACAGCTGACCCACTCTGTTTCCTCCCTAATTAAATGAGTCCATAAAATAGCTTCCAAAACTAATGAGGGAGTTCAGCAAATTGCTCTAACCTGACTATATTCAAATCCCTTTTTGTTTCAGTTTTTATAAATAAAAAGAACCTGAAACTGGAAGTTTCTGGCCTTTGTTAAGTGTCTGAGAAGATTCGATTTGTTTGTTTTTTTAACTTGTTCTCTCAGTCCACTAAAAGTGTCATTTAGTTTTGTCCTGTGTTGAGTGGCATCCTATCACAGCCCATTCTTTCCCATGGGGACTAAGCAGAGGGTGTCTGACTTTGTCCATCTGGTTGTTGTGCGCCCCACCCCTTGTTTTGGTTTCAGCTGCTTACTGGAATGTTCTCTCTCCCTCTCTTTCTCCTTGATGCTATCTGCACCTTCCCCTGGAGGACAATGGAGAATTCTTGCTGGTTTGCTTGACTGGGGGTGGGGGACGCAGCATGTGGTCCGAGGTTTTCTGGTTAAGATCCTGAGAACCACATCTTTCTACAGGGAAGTCATTGTCTGTAGCATTTTGTTTTCCTGGACTATGCTAATACTTGGTTTAATTTTTGTGTCTCTTGCTTGAGACTGAATGATGAGATGTCAAACAGTCATTACCCCTACCCTCAAGCACACACAACCATCCACCCTGGGTTTCAATCGTTGCCTATGAATAAAATCGAGTAAGTCCATGATTCCTATAACATTTCCTATCACATAGGAATGGGGAGAACCATCTCTCGTTTTTTTTTTTTTTTTTGAAGATTTATTTATTGTGTATACAGTATTCTGCCTGGAAGCATGCCTTCAGGCCAGAAGAGGGCACCAGATATCATTACAGATGGTTGTGAGCCACCACGTGGTTGCTGGGAATTGAACTCAGGACCTTTAGAAGAGCAGGCAGTGTTCTTAACCACTGAGCCATCTCTCCAGCCCCCCATCTCTCTTTTTGTAAACATCAGCTCCCCTGTGGTCATTGTCCAATCTGGTTTTTGTGGAACCTGGATGAAAGGTGAGCAGTTCTCCCCTTTGCAGATGGTTAACCTGGTGGTGTTCCATAGGTGGTGGCATGCTCACTGAGAATCACTAACTCATATTGGTACCAAGAGCTCGGCAGGCCTTGTTCTAAGTACTTTACATTTGGCTGGAGCCTTGGTTTAGGTTAAGAGCGCTGCTGCTCAGATCCAGGCAACCACTCAGGCTGCTCACAAGTGCCCTGAACTCCAGCTGCAAGGAATCTGACAGTCTTTACTGGCCCCCGTGAGTGTCCGCCTTCACGTCAGAATAAACAGAATATCTGAGTGCTCCACACTCAGGCCTCGTGTTTCAGAGAGGCTAAGTAACTTAGCTGCAGGCAAAGAGCTGGCAAGGAAAACCAGTGTCCATCCCAGCATTGTGGATTCAAAGCAGTGTTCTTCTCTAGCATGGTTTTTCTTGTTTTTGACCCAGGCTGGCCTTGAACCCCTGATCCTCCTTTTCCGTCCTGCTGTGTGGAATTACAAGCTTGCACCACACCTGACAGTTACCCCTGAAGTTCTCCCTTCCCCCTCCTGTTACTTATTTTTTTTCTTTTGATATTTTGAGACAGGGTCTTACTGTGTAGATCGGGCTGGCCTAGAAATTGTAGCAATTCTCCTGCCTCTGCCTCCCAAGGGCTAGCTAGCATTATGGTCCTATACTACTAAGCCTAGTTTATCAATGTTTCTAAGCTCAGAGGACAAATAATGTTAGCTCATTCTCTCCCCCTCTTTTTGAGACAGTGTCTTGTGTATACCTGGCTGGCCTCAAACTCACTAAGTAACCATAGATGACTTTGACCCTCCCAAGGGCTGATAGTACAGTTTGTGTGGTGATGGGGATGCAACTCCTGGCTCTCGGTGAGCCACATCTCCAGCCCCGTGTGTGCTCTACTTCATGCACTGGTTTGGTGCACCACGGTGATGAGCTATTACTGTTAAACTTTTTTTTTCCCCCTCTTTGGTTTTGTTGAGAACAGGGTCTCACAATGTAGCCTTGGCTGTCCCTGGAACTCATTAAGTAGACCAAGCTGGCCTCTTAAGTCAGATATCCAGCTGCCTGCCTCTCCCAAGTGATGGGATTAAAGCTATGCTGCCACTCCCTGTAAAACTTCTTTTCTCAGAGCAATAGTAAAAACTGGGGGAAGATAAGTCAATATTTTTACCTGTTATGTGAAAACTCAATATGTATGCTCCCTATTTTTATAGTTTATATTTGTGACCACTTAAAACCACATGTAGTACAGCCTTAACATTTGTTAGCTGAGCCTAGTATCCCATTTCCTTTTAATTCCAATACTCTGGAAAGCAGAGGCAAACGGATCTCTGAGTTCTTCAAGGCCAGCTTGGTCTACATAGTGAGTTCTAGGACAGTGAGGGGCTGCATAGTGAGACCCAGTTTCAAAAAACAGTTTCAGGTGTCGTGGTACATTCTTATAATAACCAGCACTCAGAGGCTAAAGTGGAATGATCAGGAGTTTGAGGCCAGATCAATTATACAGCAAAATCTTTTCTCAAAAAATAATGAATGGTCGCGCATGCCTCCTCCCAGCACTGGGGAGGCAGAGGTAGGTGGATCTCTGTGAGTTCAGAGTCAGCCTGTCTACAGAGAAAATTCCAGGACAGCCAGGGCTATGCAGAGAAACCCTGCCTCAAAAAAACCAAAGGGAAAAAATGCCAATTTTTTTTTAACAATTTAATGCCAGTTATCCATCCATGCCTATTAAAATGTTTACAGTGTCTATTTACAGCTCTCAGGGCATGGTGGATCCCAAGGGCTTTCACACAGCCAAAGTGGCTGGTTGTAGTTTGGAGGTATTATTGAAGTGGGAGTCTACTTTTTAGTTGTCCCAGGGATTCAGCCTAAGCGGCAGGCTGAAATAAATGGTGCATGAAGTTTTGTGTTTTGAGACAGGGTCCCACAACGTAGGCTGAACTAGTCATGTAGACTAGGCTGGCCTTCAGCTCACATAGATCCTCCTGCCTCTGCAGCTCTGGGATTTGAGGTGTCACCACCTCGACCTGGGTTTCATTTGAGGCTTTGAAGATGAGCACCACATCTGTCAGCATTTCATCAAAGTGCTTAAAAAGGCAAAGCCTTTACTTACCTCAACCCCAGGGGACATGCAAATTCCCCAAGAGACAGATTGACAGGAGGCTAGAAAAGCAGTTTTGGAATTTACAGGCAAAGAAAGGCATGGACGAAGAGTATAAACAATGTCAGTCATTAGTGCTTTTCCTCTGGTTGTAGATGCAGAAGACTGAACCTAGAGTTTTCCACAACTGAGGCCTCTGTCCCCAGAACCCTTTTTATTTCTTTTTTTATTTTTTTAAGGTGTGGGTGGCATTTGGGGGTGGGGTATAAGCACACACATATACGCATACGCTCAAGTCTAGAGACTGGCAATCAGTGATGTATGCTTTCCTTTTTTAAAAAAACAAGCAATATTTATTTATCTTTCTGGGTCTGAGAGGTGTCTTCCTCTTGCCATCTTCTACACCCCCCCCCCATTTATTTACTTATTGAAACAGGTTTTCCTTATGTAGTATTGGCTGGTCTGGAATTCATTAGACTCACCTAGCCTTTTGAACTCACAGAGTTCTGCCTGCCTCGGCCTCCCAAATGCTGGGATTAATGGCAGCCATCACCAGGCACAGCTGCCCACCTTATTTTTTGAGAGTGGTTCTCTGACTGAATCTAAAGCCTGCTGTTTTGGCTAGACTAGCTGCCGGGAAAGCCTCTGGGGTCTGCTTGTCTGTGCTTGGGAGTTAAGCATAGATCCTCTGTTAGTGCCTTTTTTACCCACTTAACCATCTGCCCAACCCAGTGGTTGGATTTTTTTTTTTAACATATTGAAGATGGTTTGAGCTTCAGGAAATGGTAATTGTTGGAAGTAAACAGGGAGATAGATGGAGAACAAATTGCAGGCCTAACAGACAGATCAAGGAGGGTTTTTGCGCCTTCCCTCTTCCCAGCTCCCCCCCACCCATCAGGCCCAGCCTTCTGGAGCCAGCAATGTGGGTTTTTCGGGGGCACACACCCTCAGGCAGCAGTTCCCCAAACTGTACTTTTCCCCTATCTTTCTTAAGCTTGCTGTTCTGCCTAAGGGTGAGCCCCTCCCAGCGCTCTCTCTTCTGTTCTAGCAATTCCCAGACCCAGCTTGTGCAAAAGAGGGAGCTAAGAGGCGCCGCACAGGGCATCATGGTTCGCCTGTTGGCCTCAGAAGTTCAGCAGCTTCTCCACAACAAGTATGTGGTCGTCCTTGGGGACTCTGTACATAGGGCGGTGTACAAGGACCTTGTGCTCCTGCTGCAGAAGGATTGCCTGCTCAGTCACAAGCAGCTCAGAACCAAAGGGGAGCTGACATTTGAAAAGGATCAGCTGATGAAGGGAGGTGAACTGGATACCCTACACAACCGCACTGACTACCGTGAGGTGCGCGAGTTCTGCTCCGACCATCATCTGGTGCGCTTCTACTTCCTCACGCGCGTCTATTCTGAGTACATGGAGAGCGTCCTAGAGGAGCTGCAGTCTGGCACACATGCCCCAGATGTGATCATTATGAACTCTTGCCTCTGGGACGTCTCCAGGTATGGGCGGAATTCCTTGAGTAGCTACAAGCAGAACCTGGAGAACCTGTTTGGGCGCATGGACCAGGTACTGCCCAAGTCATGCCTGCTAGTGTGGAACACTGCCATGCCTTTGGGTGACAAGATTAAGGCGGCCTTCCTCCCTCAGAAGTGTAAGGGCCAGTACCGGATCTCGGTGGCCACCCTGAAAAAAAGAGTGAGCCAAGCCAATTTCTACAGCCATGCGGAAGCAACAAAGCGCTGCTTCGATGTGCTGGACTTAAATTTCCACTTCCGTCAAGCCAAGAAGCATCTGCAGGGAGATGGGGTGCACTGGAATGAGCATGCACACCGCCGACTCTCCTACCTGCTGCTCGCCCACATGGCTGATGCTTGGGGGGTGGATCTGCCCCATCGAGACCCATGGGAGCCTGGTCCTGTGGTGTGGGAAAGTCCAAGTCAGGTAGAAGAATGGCAGCCCCAGGTCAATAGAGGTCCCCAGGCTTTTGCCTTGTCTCCACCCATGCCTCTTCCCAGGCCACGCCCACTATTCCCACCCCCTGGCTTGCCCTTAAGGCCCCCACCCCTCCTAGCATGTTCCCTACCCCCACCTCTGGCAACACCCCCATTACCACTCTATCCACAAGATTCCTATTTTTCTTCAGACCATGTTTTCCAGTCAGATGAATTCTATATTCATTCAGATGACCCCTCACCCACCCACACAGGATATACCTTTGAGGGTGACTTTAGTTTTTATCCCCAACCACCCGTGCCCAACTTCCGCCCACCCTGTTACCAGCGCCAGGCCCCTGTGGTACATAGGGGTTTCCCAAGGTATCTTGCTCATGGCCCCTATATGCCCTGGAGAGAGAGGCCCAGGCGACCACAAAGACATGCCCCAGCATGCCTGGAGTCAAGGCCTCAGTAGTCTGACTTAAACCCCTTTACCTCTGGGTGGGGCTATGTGATGTTGACTTTCCCTTTCATGTCTCAGTCTCCACACACTGACCTTGCTACTTAAGCCCAGCTAGTCCTGTCATGGCTGTCTCTGTGTTCACTGCTGTTAGAGACAAGGAATAGCACACTGGCCCACTCCTGCTGCCTGAGAAGGTCTCTTCCCCCTGAGTGACCAAGCAAGCATTCTTACTACCTCCCCCCATCGCTATCCTTGATGCCTTTTTGTAAAAATAAAATTGAAATACAGAAATTGTTTCCAAAAGTGGTTCTGCCTGTTGTGTGTGAGATTTTGTGTGTGTGTGTGTGTGTGTTTAATGGTGGCCTCTCCTTGCAGTTAAGCCATTAGCTCTTAGAGCAAGAACTGTACTAAATGTGTGGTTTTGACAGCCGTTTAGTAAACTATTCAAAACAGTTTAAAGGAATTCCAAGGGAGTTCCTGTAAGTAGATTGGAGTCTTCACAAGGAAGCAGCAGAAATGGAACTTTCTGTGATTCAAATTTCTCAAAGAATTGATGACCTTTAGGACTAGAAAAACTAAATACATAAAAGTTAACATCTCCAAATGGAAAAACTGAGTGCAAAAAAATGACTTCACTAGCCTTTCCTACTACTTTATACGTGTTACTGTTTATGTTAACGTGTGTGTGTGTGTGTGTGAGAGAGAGAGAGAGAGAGAGGGTGAACATGACTTTGAACTTGCCCTCCTGCCTCCTCTGCTTCCTGAGTGCTAGGATTACACACATACACTTCTGTGTCTGATATATGGGGTACTGGGAATTAAACTCCAGGGCTTCATGTATGCTAAGCAAGCACTCTACCAAATGAGCTATGTCCCCAGCCTCCATTTGCTTTCCAGGCTCAGGCCTGAGGTTACAGCAGCTGTCATCCCCAGAAGGGAAGAGCAGAGGTGGGATTGTGTGGTGAATGAAAAGCTGTGCATGTTGGTTAGATGGAAGGCTTACCTTTGCTCTTGGTGACCCCATGACTAGTCCTGGCTTGTGGAGGTGAGGGAACTGGAGAAAGATAAGCCACACCTAGTGGCAATGTGAATTACCATTGTAGAATAAAGCTGCAGATTGGAAGGGACCACCCAGTCACCAGCCCTTTTGGGGTCAACTCAGAAATGGCCACAACCAGTATTCTGTAAGTCATTAAATGTGTTTAAGTGTTAGACCCTTCCTCAGATAAAATACTCAACTAAGATACACATAAAATCTGGGTGATGGCAATTTTGTACTGAGGGGTTGTGGGGTAAAGGGAACACTCCTGCATTGCTGGTGGGAGTATAAGCTGGTACAGTCCCTTTGGATATTAGTATGGTGATTTCTCAGGAAATTAGGAAATAACCTTCCTCAAGACCCAACAGTACCACTTTTGTGTATAGACCCAAAGGATGCTCAATCATACCACAAGGACATGTGCCCAACTATATTCATAGCAGCATTGTTTGTCATAGCCAGAACCTGGAAACAACCTAAGTGCCCCTCGACCAAAGAATGGATAAGAAAAATGTACCTTCACACAATGGAGTACTACACAGCAGAAAAAAAAATAATGACATCTGGAAATTTGCAGGCAAATGGGTGGAGCTAGAAAACATCATATTGAGTGAGGTAACCCAGACACAGACAATTATCACAGGTACTCACTCCTAAGTGGTTTTTAAACATAAAGCAAAGAAAACCAGCCTACAAATCAATCCCAGAGAACCTATACAACAATATCCTAAGAGAGATATACATGAATCTAATCTACATGGGAGTAGAAAAAGACAAGATCTCCTGAGTTAATTGGGAGCATGGGGATCATGGGAGAGGGTTGAAGGTGAGGGGAGAGGAAGGAAGGGGAGCAGAGAAAAATGTAGAGCTCAATAAAATCAATTAAAAAAAAGTCGGCTGAATAGCTGGGCAGCGGCATATAACTAAACCCAGCACTCAGGAGGCAGAGGCAGGCTGGTCTACAGAGTGAGTTCCAGGACAGGCTCCAAAGTTACAGAGAAACCTTGTCTCAAAAAACAAAACAATAACAAAAAGAAAAGAAAAAGAAAGTTGGCTGAATTACAGCAAAAATTCAGTTCCAGACTCAGAGAATGTTGGCAGTTATGGTAAAGGCATCAATTAGTCAAGAATGGGATCCTGTAACTTTCCAAATGTATGGGAGGACCCTATTGAAGCTGAGAACTCTGAACCTCAGATTCTCAGGGGTTATCACCCGAGGAAGTAGTCTCTCTACCCTCAGCAGATGTACTCCCACTGCCTCCCTTTGAAACGTTGCCTTTTCTGCCCGACTGAGGAAATTAATCCTTTGCTAAATCAGCAGTACTTTCTCTGAATGAAATGCCAGGCAAGACAATACTGATGTCTCTCAGAGCCCACCGATAGTTGTCTCTAGACCTATAACCAGATTCAGGGCTAAGCAGGCTCCTAGAGGGGAGGGAGAATGTGTAATCCCTGGGTAGGTGTGCTACACTGCTAAAGAGCTTGGTGAGTTTGCCAATTCATTCAAGCATCAGTCTGGGGGATAGGTGTGGGAATGGACTTTAAGGGTGTGGCAGAATGGTGGAAGGAATATAAAACTGGATCGGGCTGCGTTGATTTAGATGGGCCCACTATATGGAAGCTCAAACATTTTTTTAAAAAGGTGTCAAAAGTTTATTTGATTGACTGAAGCATTTGTCAAAAACTGACATACTGAAAAGGAGTTGGAGATGCCTAATATCCCTTGGCTTAGTGTTGATGAAGGAATTTTAAGGCTCAGGGAAATTGCAATGCTGGGTTGGTATGCTGCATAAAACTTTATCCTATAAGATGCAAAATGGTGAGGGGCATCAGCACTTTTGAAGAGCTTTGTTGTCACTCTTTTCCTTGGTCCAGACCTTAGGGTTG
>PVIU01027583.1:0-20243 GCA_004026605.1 Ondatra zibethicus | reverse complement strand
CCCTCACCCCCCTACCCCCACCTCTATCCCCACCACCGCATTCCCACCTTTTGCCTAGCAATCTTGTTTGCTTCCAATTTCCAAGAGGATCTATACATGATTTTCTTTGGGTTCCACCTTGCTATTTGGCTTCTCTGGGCTTGTGAGCTATAAGCACAGTGTCCTTTGTTTTATGGCTAGGGTCCACTAATGAGTGAATGCATACCATAATTGTCTTTTTGGGTTTGGGTTACCTCACTCAGGATAGCGCTCTCTATTTCCATCCATTTGCATGCAAAATTCAAGATGTCTTTGTTTTTTACCGCTGAGTAGTACTCTAATGTGTATATATTCCACACTTTCTTGATCCATTCCTCCATTGAGGGGCACCTCGGTTGCTTCCAGGTTCTGGCTCTTACAAATAGTGCTGCTATGAACATAGTTGCACAAATGCTTTTGTAGTATGATTGGGCATCTCTTGGGTATATTCCCAAGAGTGGTATTGCTGGATCCTGAGGTAGGTTGATTCCCAATTTTCTGAGAAACCGCCATACTGATTTCCAAAGTGGTTGCTCAAGTTTGCATTCCCACCAGCAATGGATGAGTGTTCCCATTACACCACATCCTCTCCAGCATTCACATTATTCTTTAACAATCTATACCTATCTGTTCTCTCCAATGTACACTGTGTGGCTTGTGTGAATTCATTTGATAGAGACCTCAAGAACCTCGGTCACACAGGAGACCAAAATATGATCCTAGTAGATTCACCACTAAATCAAAAAGTAGATTTTCACTGAATTCAACAAGGTATGTTTAAAATCATCTGTAATTTAAGGAAAATTTTATTTCATGAATGAAATAATAAGACATTTTGGCTATTTTCATTAATAGAACTCTTGAGAGTCATATTGGAATTGTAAAATTTTATCAGTGAATTCAAGGTTATGTTTTGAGCTTCTAGTTTCCATAATTAAAGATTTTAAGAATAGGATTAAAAATAAGGCTTGAGAACAACTTTATTAGAGTTTAAAAGAAACATCTCAGGGAAGCAGGCTGCAAATCTTAGCAGCTTCCTGGAGAAGGAAGATGGAGAAGAGAATGTGGAAAAGGCATACCATCTGAGACAAGTTGGAAGCCATATGGTGGGGAGGGCAACTTTTGAGAAAGAGTAAGGAGGTTTAAAGTACCAGAAAAAAACATTCTTAGGCTCTAACTAGTATCTGGAAGAAAGAAAATAAGAAAAGGAAAAAGTTATATCTTTCTGAGAAGATGCAGAAATATACCAGCAGAAACTACTAATAGCTTATAGTTATGGCAAAAGGGGAGTAAGATAAAAATAACTTATGTCATTCAAGGAATAATTTTCCTTTCTATCTCTTTAACATAGCTTAAGGTGAGCCCACTTGCCCTAGTGATAATATTATCTTATAGAGTGACAATCCCTTAGACAGGTCATTGACCAAGATGAACTGGATGTTAGGTCTTGACCCTGGACAGAGATGCCTTTCTTTTCAAAAACAGGCAAGGTTTTTCTTAATGGGTCTTTGCTACTTTGACATTCTTCTCTCAATGGAGTTCTAAATTTTGGAAACAGAATAAATTGCCTGTGCCCTTATTCACCAAATATACAGTAGTTATATTTAAAAAGTCTGTTCTGTTTGACATTTTAGTTCATAGAATTAACTCACCAATTAATGTTTCCATTGCAGCAGTTTTAATAGCTATTCAGTGAAGCTTATAGATTGATTTATTTTTCAATGAAGTTTAGAGTTAATGAGGTAAATGTTAGGGAAAATGTGTCTGTCAATTTGAGTGTTTGGTCTGATTTTAGCTTGTTCTGCTATTTTAGAAATTTTGTGTAGGCTGCTATGTAGAAAATTCATTGATTTCTCTTGAAAAGCTATCTCTAACTTCTGCTGTGAGGCTGAATATTTAGCAATGCAATATAAAGCATAAAATATGTTATAAAATTAATCAAATGTTCATATTTTAAATGTAAATCATTGAGAGATAATATAACCCTTGAGTTTCTTAAATAGGTTTTAAAAATATACTTTTCAAATACATTTTGTGCTATATTTGGAGATTAAAGATTTGTTAGAAACCAGAGATTTATAGGTCAGATGTAGCAATATCCGGAATGAAATCCACATGAAACTGTCCATCAGATGAACATTTTTATAAGCAAGAATCTCCTGACCAGATTGTTGGGGCAGGATGGCAGGCTTGAACCTTGAAATTGAGGAGCCTTAATGAGATAATTAGGGGAGATGGAACATCATACCTGAGACAGCATAAAGGACTTTGATTGAAACATATCTGTTTCCTTCCAAAACCTGGAGAAGCACTTCATTAAGAGAGAAAGCTTAATATGGAAGAATGGGAGAAGCACCTACCATACATGACATAACTGGGCTCCTGAAAGAAAAACCCTCTGATCCCTTAAAATGTTAGGTCTCAAACCCAGGAGAAGGCTCACTCAGTATCTGTAAATCCTCCAGAAGTTCTCTCCCAGCCCCCTACTCAAAACCTTTTCCTCCCAGGGGTTGGGCCTCTGTTTCATTTTCCCAGCCTCTGATCTGTACGTAATCTCAGCCATTTTAGCTAAGCAGATTTCTTGGTCTCATTGCCCAGGCCTTCTCTCTTGGTGAGCTGGTTCTCTTTCACTCTCCCCCCCCCGTCCTCCCAGACTACTGTTTAGTCTGCTGGCCATGTTCACCCTGAATTCTTCTCTCTATCTGCTCTTGTCCCTTATATGTTCAATAAAAATCTTCTCCATACCCCCCATTCAGTTTGGATACTTCCAGATGCTTCTGGCTGAACTATTCCTCATATCTATAATAAAATCCCCTTAACAATACCTTAAAATGGTCATATCCTAATTTTCATTCATCATGGAAGGAAGCTGTCTACATGTATTAATCAACTGGGAAAATTTTTCCATAATATGGAGAGTTTGGAATATTGCAGATCATATTGTTTAATTATAACTTCTTTGGGGCTAATTTAAGCTAATACAGAAAAGGCATTCCTGACATACAGTTTTGCAGTCCTGATAAACAAATACCTTTGAAATGTAATAAATCAATAAAACATTCTTCTCCACTGAAGGACTAAGAATACTATGAGAAAACATGTGAGGCCTGTCTACAACTGGCTTCATTGATTTGTCCACCAATTCATTTTAGAATTGCCTTGATTTATGACTTTCTTTGTTCTCCTAATAAAAAAAAAACTTCATGATAGTGCTTCCATATTGGAATATAGAAGCTAGGGAAAGCAACTCAATATTAATTAGGTCATGGCAACTCAAATTTGACTCCAGGTTAAATCATCTCCCCTTTGATGGGAGAACAACATACACTGCAATGACAAAACTGTCAGAGGAAGTTTCCAGATAAAGATGTTGTGTTGACTAAAAATTCAACAGAACAATGACTAGTAGTCCTATCATCCTCTAAAGGTTGTCCCGGAGCCTCCCATCACAGATAACTCAATGGAAATTTTAGCTCACCCAAAATGTGAAAGCTTTATCCTACTGAAGCAACATGTAGAGACTAGAGAAGAGAACTAAAACTGATTGTAAAATTGTGTAGACACAGACTGCAAAGTTAACTAGGGACAAATGAAATCTGACACCATTAAAGGAGCAAAATAAGGCTTGACCCTTAAGGAAATGCAATCTTAAATATTATGATGAGGAAATGAAAACAATCACCATGAATGAATCCACACCAAGTCACTACAATGAAAGTAATAAATGTTTGTCTGTTTTCTTGCTACACAAGTACATAGTCATAACATGATCATTTAAAATACATGTAACAGCATCTGTGATTATGAAGCTATGAAATGAAAATATGACAGGAGGACTAATCAGAAAATAAATTCCTGGATCATTATACCTTCTTAGTCTTGGTTTAGTGATTAGGAATTTTGTTGGTTGCTGGTGACGATCCTGAATGTAAAAACTAAAACATATTTAAACTCATGTTTATTTTCCTCAGGTTATGAACAATGTTCATGTAGCTTAGTGCTGGTAGTATAACAACAGTACCCAAATAACATCTAAAGTCCCAACCAGGACACCAACCATTTACACTCAAACATACGTAGATGGGTTCCATAGATGGACAGGCAGAATATCTGCTAGGTAAATCAATTGCTAAGGCCTATACAGAAATCTTTGTAACTACCATTGTCCAAATCTACCCATTTGTAGCAATTCCATCTAGTTGCAAGGGAGGTACTATAATAGTAGGTTTTGAGGGAAGCAATTAGAAACTTTTGACACATGTAAAAGTATATTAGGTTAATTAACAAATAGGTAACTATGACACTTAATGTCCTTCGATAGTAAAGAAGGCATACATTAAGTTTATGCATGAGAAATTAAAAATCTATTTGTAATTTCAGAAAAAATAAATTCTGTATAAGAGTCATGGTCCTCAAACAAAGCAAACAAAATGAAATAACTTAGAAATGTGTCATGATTTCATTTTAGTTTTTATGGAAATGTGTAAAAAGAGAATCCCTTTGACTTTGAACCCAGAGCATTCTCTTGGCTATCACAGATTTAGTAAATCAAAAAGTACTATCTAGCCGGGCGTTGGTGACCCATGCCTTTAATCCCAGCACTCAGGAGGCAGAGACAGGTGGAACTCTGTGAGTTTGAGGCCAGCCTGGTCTACAAGAGCTAGTTCTAGAACAAGCTCCAAAGCTACAGAGAAACCCTGTCTCAAAAAAAAAAGTACTATCTACTTCTCTATTGGTCTTGACCTTGACCTGGACACATTGCTAAGTGTTTATATAATCCTACTATTTATTGGCAGTGGGTATTAAGTTTCAATTTCTGAAATCAGTTCATAATTAAAGCGCAGAAAATTATGATTTCATGTTAGGTCATGAATACAATATAGCTTGAAGGTTTGAAGACAGAGTAAAAAGAAGTATATAGATGATAATAATAACAATCTGTAAATAATAATGTACAAAATGTTTTAATTTAAATTGATGATGGGTCACAAATAAAATTGTAATTATATCTTATAAATTCATGGAGGACAACAATTAAGCAACATTAGACAGAGCAGAAGGGTATCTGTTAGTAGCAGGGGTGAAGGAAGTCTTTAACCCTCCAAGACAGATAAAATATGGGTGATTTAATTATTTTGAACACAAGAGAAGTCTCTACAGCAAAGTAATGCCAAAATAATGTATTTTACTCTCCCATGTATTAAATGTAGGAATTGGTTTAGACTGATGTGCTGTTTTGACAGAATCAAGGACAAAAGGACCTGTTGCTATGCTGTTATGAGAGATAGAAATAAATTTTGGAATCAACCATATAGAGTCTCAAATCATATATACTTAGAATATGGTTACCTTCAAAGAAAGGTAAGGAATAAGGAACAAAATTTCCTAGTTTTGTACTTTTCTCTGAATTAATATACCTTGTATCCTTCAGTCTTCAATGATGATGAAATAACAATGACATTCTTTTTATGGCAGGGTTAAACTAGCCTCTATTTGAAGTCAAATAACAATCAGACATGGAGAAATTAATTTTATTTTTATATTATGATTTATTTTTTACTCCTTATTTGATGCTTCTGCTATTCCTTAATTCTTCATAGAGGTGCAGAAGACTTTAGTAGAAAGGTTGAAAATTGAAGGAGGTTGCTGTTATACCTGTGAGACAATGGAATACACAGGGGAAGACTTTTGGAGTTAAATGAAAATAAATATATCATGAGCCATTTTTTCACTCATGAACCAGGACAGTGCTTCTGTTCTCTAGGACTTTGTGTGATGAGGATGTACATTACACATTGACAGACACTTTACTACTTCCTTCTAAGGATTACTCTCTGGTCTAATACACTTCCACGACCAAAAATTGGGAGCTTCTTTTTCATTCCATGTACATTTTCTTTTCCTCAATTTAATCCCATTATTTTTAATTATACCATTGAAATCAACTGTGTAATTTCTGCCTCACTAGAATTTTAAAAAACCTAAAGACAGTTTATACAGAAACTCCTTAGTCATTACTTAGTCAAATGTATCAATTATCCCTTCTTTGATCTTTTCTCCTAATAAGTTCCTGCAGAACTCAATGTACTGTTAAGTTCTCAATTACTTTTCATGTAGACCTTGTCTTAAAACTTATGTGTATGCATCACTTTTGTCCCTGGGAAGTCAGTAATTCAAATGTGAAGAGTGATATTTAGTAAATAACCATAATAGAGGAATAGAATGAATATATGTATTTGAAGGGGATTTATTAGACTGGCTTATACAGTACAGAGTAGGTATCTCAACAATGTCTTTTTATATGCTAGAAAGACTGAGGATGAAGCTGCTGCTCATTCCTCAAAGACAGATGTCTCAGTTGACTTCGTTCTATGCTAGAAGGACAAAGAAATTGAATTTCAATGTAAATGAGAAATAAAAGCAGCAATGACATAAAGAGGCAAGGTATGCACCAGCAAGGAGACAAGGCAAGAAAGCAAAAGTAATATTCTTTTTTTCTTAGGCCTATTTATGACCTTGCTACCCCCAGAAAAATGCTCTTCAGTCTGAGAGGAGTTCTCCCCACTTAGTGAAATTTTTCAGAAAATATCTCATAGACCTACCCAAAACATATGTCGATTCCAGATCCAATGAAATTAACTACCAGCATTAATTCTTTCAATCACATTAACTTTCTTGTATTTTTTTCTCTTTAATTTTATTTCCCCTTCTTTTAATTTTTTTCCCTTGTGAGACATTGTATTACTGGCCTTAGCCTTAGGGCATTCTTTCTTCCTTCCCCTCCCTAGTTTAGACATTACAGGTCTGTTTGTGAGCCACCAATATGGCTTTGAAATATTCCTTTTAAAATTTTAATATTCAAATTTTAAATAAGGACATTGTTTTTTCATTTTCATTCATATATCAAACAGTAATAATTTATTAAAAAGTTTGTTGTGCAATACTCTATGATAGATAACCTTTGTTGATTGAATCTGGAATAAATTAAGAGACATGTTCTAGGTATATACTTGAGTGGACTTTCTATAATAATTAACTTGAGAGGAAAGAAACTCCATCTCAGGGGGATGTACATTCCCACAGTGAGCCAGTTATAAAGAGGCTCCATGGAAAAACAGACCTACTTTTGCCTGCCTGCCTTAATTTCTTGCTGATAAGAGCACACACTCAATTATTGCCACTGTTGCTACCATCCTTTACTGACACCAGAGTCCAATTTTCAGCCTTTCAATATAAAAGAAAGTTTTGCCACCCTACAGGAATTATCAAAGTCTTTATCATCTCATTGGCACTACTAAGACAACCCACATTATGAACAGAACAACTACAGTGTTTTCAGGTTCTTCAGTCAGCCATTGTTGAACTAAATAGCTCACATCACATAAGGCAATCTAACAAATACCCTTTGTAATATGTACCCATTTTATTGGTTTTGTTCCTCTACTTAACATTGACTAATACATCCTCCAACTTTTATTACTCTAAAGGTTTTTAACTATGTATGTAATATTTTTGGATTAAGTTGCACTTTGTTTCTAGCAGTAGGCATTGTTTTCGATGTCAATGTCTGAAGAATTTATCAAAATTCTTCTACAATCAATAAAAATCTCAGGAGTCAGATATTAGAGTAAAAACCTGACAGATAAAATGAGCAGCACAGGAGCAACCAGCTGTCCTTCTCTCCACACTTCTCAGATTGAGAAGACAATGAAAAAATCCAAGTCTATCCCTTCTCCTTGCTTTCTTCCCTTTCTATATTCCTGGCTTCTCTATGGCTAATTCTGCTCAACTAGTTGCTGGTTCAACCCCCTGTTTCAATGTTAACTTTAGTAACACAGTCTAGGAATGTCACAGTAGATCAAATATCCCACAAAAATTGTCCATATAATCTTTTATCTGCAATCTTGCCATTCAAAAACCTAGGCATTCACTCATAGCATTACTGTATTACAGTGTGTTCAAATATTTGAATGTGCAAATCTGACTTCATTTTCAGATATAAAATGCTAATAATACACAGTAGGGGGATAACTCATTAAGTAGACAAATAAATGTGATTTTAGTACAAAAATTAATACTAATAATTTAGATGATTCCTGGATAATAACCAAATGGAATTTTGTCATCTTAAGTATTTTTTTTCTTATTTTAAAAAAGTACCCCAGAATCTCATGGTTGATTATGTTGCAGTTAGGTGTGTCAGTATTTTTACCACTGTTTATGTTTTATTCACCATTTTGACATTTCAGTCAGTAAATTCAGTGCCTTTTTGCCACTTATCACTTATATGAACTTTACATTTAAAAATGAATCTTTCTCTTTCTATAGACTCAAGAAAACATTTAAAACCCACAGAAATTATCCCTTTAAACACACTGTCTGCAGTCCCCATTGGTAAAAATTTCTGAAAGCAAAAAGCATTCTTCAAGTGCTTATAGGCTCTAAAAAAAGTGTTCCTAGATTTACTTTTTTAAAAAATAATGCTCAAATTTAGTGAGTGAAAATGTAGATCCTATTGTAATACCGAAGTTGTATTGGCTTCTGTCACTTTGGAAAACATGTCCTTTCTATTGATAGCATCCAATAAATTACCGAAAGTAAAGGAAAGAGGAATAAGTGTAACTATATGTGAAAGAAGCAAACCATTTGGTAAAAGTGCATACTAACAGATAAAAATTTACATTATTAAAGAAATATTTTGTGTTCTCTAATAACACTGGAAGGTATGCATTCATTGAGACATGTGTTAAGTACTTGTATATACATATTTAAAGGCAAGTCTAGTAGATGATGATGGAGATTGAAAATAAAAGAAAATGCCAGGTGTTCAAAAGAAAGGTAAATGGATATGCATAATAGGAAGTACAGAAAATAGAGGTCCTTACATCATTTATACATGTTTATAATTGTGTGTATGTGTGTATGTTGACTGAGTTTTCTGTCCTTCCCGGTTCCCAAATTGTTAAGTCCTAAAGAAATCACACAGAAGCCTTCATTAGTTATAAACTGATTGGCCCACTAGCTCAGGCTTCTTATTAACTCTTATAACTTATATTAGCACATTTTTCTTATCTATGTCAGCCACGGGGCTCAGTACCTTATTTAGTGGGACAGTCACATCTTGCTTCTTCTGTGGCTGGGCAAAGACTGCAGAAGAATGGACTTTCTTCTTCCTAGAATTCTCCTGTTCTCATTGAACTGCCTATACTTCCTGTCTGGTTGTTCCACCTATTCTTCCTGCCTGGCTACTAGCCAGTCAGCATTTATTTAAAATATAATTGAGAGAATACAGACCATAATCCCACACCATTTGTGTGTGTGTGTTTATGTGTGTAATGTCTGATGCTTAGCTGTAAAGGTACTTGTTGGGAACAGAATACATATGAGAACAGAGTACAAATTTTGGGAATTGGTTCTCTCCTTTTAACTTTGTGATATTAGGTCTCTCTTCATTGTTTTGCTGCTAAACTGAGCACATTCTTGTTTAGCTGCTCTATGAAGTCCAAGCTAATTCTCCTGCCTCTGACTTCCATTTTGCCATAGAAATTGGTGAAGTAAGAGGTTTACACCAGAGAATCTTGCTTTTTACTTGAGTCCTAGGGCATGAGCTTGGGTTATAAGGTGTGGGTATCCAGCACATTTTTTCCACTTGCTGAGTTACCTCCACAGCTCCTCAATCAAATATATCAAAATAATAGTTATAATCATCACTATGAGCAAATATAAAATATTAACAGTATGTAGAACTTTTGTTATATCATTATCTGTGAAGATTTTGATCATCTTAATAATCTACTAAGTTAGATATTGCTATTATGGTCATTGTAGACATAAGAAATTTTATTTACTTTTTATTGCTTCATAAATATACCATTCAAAATTTCCACTTCCTTCACTTCTCCCATTTCCATTCTGCTCCCCCACTCACCACGCCCTTTCCCTCCAATCCAAGTCCCTCCCCACTACATCCAGACTTAGGAAGGTATGCATCCAAATAGACTAGGATTCCAAAAAGCCAGTACATGCAGTAGAGACAAATCCCAGTGCCATTATCATTGGCTTCTCAGTCTTCCCCAATTGTCAGCCACATTCAGGGGGTCCAGTTTTATCCCATGCTCATTCCGTCCCAGGCCAGCTGGCTTTAGTGAGCTCCCATTAGATCAGGCACACTGTCTCAGTGGGTGGACCAACCCCTCAAGGTCCTGACTTCCTTGCTCATATTCTTCCTCCTTCAGCTCTTCAACTGGACCTTGGGAACTCAGTCCAGTACTCTGATGTCGGTCTCTGTCTCTACCTCCATCTGTCACCAGACGAAGATTCTATGTCAATATTCAAGATAGTCATCAGTCTGACTATGGGACAAGACCAGTTCAGGCACCCTCTCCTCCACTGCCCAGGGTCCAAGCTGGGGAAATCCCCATGGACCCCTGGGAACCACTCTAGAGCCAAGCCTCTTGCCAACCCCAAAATGGATCCCTTAATTAAGATATCTTCTTCCCTACTCCTATATCTGTCCTTCCTCCATCTCAACCATCCCACTCCCCCAAGCTCTTCCCAACCCTCCCCTTCTCCGTTCCCTCTCTGCCTCTCCCCATCCCCCATCCTACCCCCACCCCCATGCTTCCAACTTTTCCCTGGTGATCTTTTCTGCTTCCAATTTCCAGGAGGATCTGCATATGTTTTTCTCTGGGTTCAGCTTATTACTTTGCTTTTCTAGGATTGTGAACTATAGGCTCAATGTCTTTTGTTTATGGCTAGAGTCCACAAATGAGTGAGTACATAACATATTCGTACTTTTTAGTCTGGGTTACCTCACTCAGGGTAGTGTTTTCTATTTCCATCCATTTGCATGCAAAATTCAAGATGTCATTGTTTTTTAACCACTGAGATGTGGAGTAAGGGGAACACTCATCCATTGCTAGTGGGAATGCAAACTTGTACAACCACTTTGAAAATCAGTGTGGCAGTTTCTCAGAAAATTGGGAATCAACGTACCTCAGGATCCAGCAATACCACTCTTAGGAATATACCCAAGAGGTGCCCAATCATACTACAAAACCATTTGTTCAACTATGTTCATAGCAGCTTTATTTGTAATAGCCAGAACCTGGAAACAACCTACATGTCCCTCAATGGAAGAATGGATAAAGAAAGTGTGGCAATCTACATAAGGAATTTGAATGACATAGTAATTAAGTTGTTTAAGGTCACACAAATAGAATTTTTTTATTATTTTTCCCTTCACTTCTAGTCCTGATCTCTCTTTTGGTTTCACATCTGTATTTTAGTGGTATAAAGGTATGAATGGCAAACACATGCTTTTCTGGACTGGAAAAGATCACCCATTCAAAGTCTGAGGGAGAATATTCCTTGTTTCTCAATTTCCTAGTAAATTGTTAACAGAAAAAAATAGAGACTGGTCTTGTCCATGCTATAGTAGATAGTGATACATCCATTTACATAAAGAAAAACAATTGAAAGTAATGAGCTGCTGCAGGGGCTCCTTCTGCTCCTTCAGCTAATAGCGTTTAAAATACCAGCCTACTTGTGCGTGGTCTCTTTGGCTTTAAAAAGCGTTGGTAGCCATAAGCTCTCTCTCTTGCTTCGGGCTCTGCTTCCAGCTACTAGATCCCTTTTCCTGGTCATGCAGAGGGCTGTTGTCTAGGATGGTGATCTGTAAGTTTTTCCTTTAAATAAATAGCCCTTTTATTAATCATAATTCCAAACTGGTGTGGGATTGTTTTGTGACTTATGTGTTTAATGAGATATTAAAAAGTAGCACAGAAAATTATGATGGTTTGGGATGAGGAGAACGAAGGAGTAAATAGAAAAATATCAATGGTAGATACTGACATGCCTTCTGAAGATAAGGACTTCTACATGCCTACATAGTAGTTATTACTTGGGAAATTGAGAGAATAGTTTTTTATCTTCCTAATAATCCAAATGATTAAGTATTGCCATTATGGTCATGGTAGAGGAAAATAGAGAGCAGTGGGATAAAGCACAAAACAATTCCATACCAGTTTGGTATTATTATTAAAAGGTTATTTGTTTGAGGGGAAAAACTTACAGAATGCAGTCCTAGACAACAGCCCTATACACAACCAGGAAAGGAGTCTAGTCACCGGAGTCCGAAGCAAGAGAGCATGAGGAGGGCTGCCACTGATTTTTAAAGTGAAAGAGACTACACCCCAGTGGGCTGGTATCTCAAAGGCTATTGGCTGAAGGAGCAGAAGGAGCTCCCACAGCACCTCCCCCTTTTGTTTAAGTAAGAGAGTTTTAAACCTACTACAGAATTACATACAAAGAGAACAAATATCCTATTCTAACTAGCTTGAGTCTTGTGTAATAAATAACTTGGCCAAGTCATGAGATGAAAGTAACTATATTTATGTAGTCTTCAACCCCATCGCAGATCTGAGAAGGGAAATAATGTTTCCTGAGTAATTAGGAAGTTCAATCAAACAACTTCCAAAACATGCAACAAATCACAGAGACAACTGGCTACCTGGGCAATCACCAAAAGTCATGTTTGCAGTGTTGAAGCAACCAACTTTGGCTAAGGCCTAGAATAACTGACAGATTATTTTAAAGGCAAGAAATTTGCCAAAACCATCTTACCCTGTCTTGGCAAGATTTGACAGTTCTGCTTGTCCATTTCCCGATATTATGTATTTTGTCAGTACTTGAGGTATGGGCAGTTCCTTGCCCAGAGGCCGGTTTTTGCCAAGAAGAAGACAAGCTCCAAGTGGAGTCTCTTTGGTGCTCAACAATCTCTCAGGAATAGATCGGTGTTGCCAAGAGCGATTGTGTCTCACTACCACAGAACTCTAAGTTAGATTAAATGCCATTTTCTACAGCTTTTTTAAGAAATTGAAGATTATCTATTTATACAGACTATAATCTCTACATATCTAAAAAACCTGATTAGTCTAGCTATAAATATGACAAACATAGATGACTATTAATCTATAATTCTCAATACCTATCTAACTTAAAGACTAAGACAATAAAGAACTGTGCAATAAATGAGGACAATGACCTCCAAATGTAAACAATGTACAAGTATACACTGTACTATGGTAAATATATATATATATGAATACCTAAACAATATATAAGTATCTTAATCAGAGGTAGAAATATACACTGCAATATGGTAAATATATATATAAATACATAAAAATGTTTTAAACAGAGGTAGAAGCATGCATGCATACAATATTCAATATAATTTAACGTTGTATCCAATGTAATTGTCTATAAACATAAACTCACAAATACTGATCTATTATCCCATCTTCCAATTTTCCCTTTTTTTTCCAAAAAATTCCCTGAGCTTATAAAATTCCTCCCCTAACTTTCAACCAACTATAATCAACCTCTAAATGATGTCCCTAAGTTTGAGGCCAAACTGTGCTGGGAGATGGGATGTCATCCTCTAAAATTACTTTCAGCTGTCATGGGGCAACATTTTTCTAGGGGATCCTGTGAAAGTAAAATGACGGTTAAATTTCAAGATCAATTTATGGTACAATTGCAAGTAGTCTCTGAGTATTTTGTGGAGGTTTGGCCAGAATGTTGTAAAAGATATCCACCATTACAGCTAACCAAGTTGGAACCATCTTGTGCAGCCGGTACTTGAAACAGGTCTTATAGTAGCACTATCAGTATCATGATGTCATATCAACCAGGTGGAGTTGTTATTATGGGGCCCCATCTTCTTCATGGAAACTTCAAATATCACTGCAGGAAAAAATTAATTGTTCATTGTGGAAAACTTAAACATTATTTACATAGACATATATGTTTATATTCAATGAAAGGTATGATAAAGACAAAAATAGATATGAAGAAAAGCAAAGATGTTTTCTAAATTCACTTTTCTTTCTGTCCCATATCATGGCTCTTGACATGAAACAGAAACTCAAGAAACTCTGGGTTTTTTTCTTAACAACAGGCTTGGAAATAGAGAGGGACTGAGCCAGAGTCCAACTCCAAAACCAGCTCTATAAATTTAGATATATAAACGTACATCTTTGATTTTTATACTTACATAACCTATTCAGTTTTTTTATGATCCCTATTGGGTAGTTATTTTTTCATCTGTCAAAATTCAAACATCCAGGTCCCTTGAATTTTTTGAAGATAAGTGTTTTCCTGCAAAGACAAGAACAGAACTCTGCCCCCCATTCTATATGTTTTTCTTACCACCTGTATGATTATCATCATTGTGGATGAGCTGTTATTTCTCCTTTCCAAGAAGTTTCTCCTATTCAAACTGAACCTTTATTAATTTTGATGGTATCCACAATTTTTCTTCTCCCATGGAAACAAGAGCAAAACCCCTTTCCCAATGCAGCACATCTTCTGGCTTCCATTGCAAGGTCAGCACATCCTTGAAATAAGGTGGTTGATTTAGTTCAGCAGACTTTTCCATTATCCAAAGTCTTTCTACCGCTGTTGTTCCTTTCTCATTAGGGTTAAGAAAATTCAAGGTTAATAAGGCATTATGTAACCTATTTCTGGGGGCAATTTCCACCCCTTTCTGTTGTTTAACATATCCTTTAGAGTTCAATTTGATCTTTCAATAACTGCTTGACCTGTAGGATTGTGAGGTATACCTGTAACATGCTAAATATTATAATAAGCAAAAACCGTTTCATTTTCCTAAAGACATAAGCTGGACTGTTATCTGTTTTTATTTGTGCACGTATACCCATGATGGCCATAACTTCTAATAAGTATGTGATTACTGAATCAGCTTTTTCTGAGCTTAAAGCAGCAGTTGCCCATGAAAGCATGAATAAGTGTCAATGGTGTGATGTACATATTTTAATTTTCCAAATTCTGCAAAGTGGAACACATCTATCTGCCATATTTCATTCCTTTGTGACCCTTTGGGTTGGTCCCTGCAGGTAGCAGTGTTTAGTTATATAAAGAGCAAATAGGGCATCTTTTATAATCCCCTTTGCTTGTTGCCATGTAATGGACAACTCTTTCTTTAAACCTTTGCTATTGACATGATTTTTTAATGAAATTTGAGGTCTGCCTGCAACTTGCTGCCAATCAATAATTGATCAATTTCTGCATTATCTTGTGCTAGAGGACCTGGCAGACCTGTATGGGATTGGATGTGTGTTATGTACATGGGACAAAGCCTATTCCTGATTAGGTCTTGTACATGTATAAACAATGAAGTCAATTCTGTATCATCTGATATAAATTCAGCAGTTTCAATATGCAAGATAACTGTTTCTGCATATTCCTAATCAGTAACTGTATTAAGAGGCTCTTTAAAATCCCTTAGCACCTTTAGAATGGCATATAATTCTGCCTTCTGGACAGAAGTATAAGGGCTTTGTTCCACCTTACTCAATTCATCTGATTTGTAACCTGCCTTCCCTGATTTATTAGCATTAGTATAAAATGTACAGGCTCCAGTTATTGAAGAATCATGTACAATTCGAGGAATAATCCAAGAAGTTCTCTTTATAAGGTTAAGTCTACCCCCATGTGGGATAGTTGCTATTAATTTCTCCCAAAAAGTTAGCACAATCCCTTTTCCATGGTTCATTATTTTCCCATAACCTTTTTATTTCATCAGTAGTGAAAGGCACTATAATTTCTGCTGGGTCTTTACCTGCTAGTTGACAAAGTCTCAGTTTACCTTTTATAATTAATTCAGAGACATTTTCTACATGAGTTTTTAATTTTTACTTGGTTTGTGTGGTAAAAAGATCCATTCTAAAATAATATATTCTCTCTGCATTAAAATTCCTGTTGGAGAATTTCTGGAATGCAATATGACTAGAATACAAGTAAAAATTTGATTCAGCTTATGCACATGTGCCTCCTTTAATATCTCCTCAACACTGCCAATTCCTTTTCTACTTCAGCTGTTATATCTCTGGGACTATTCAAGTCTTTATCACCATCTAAGGTTTTGTTTAAAAGAATTATTAGATTAGCTATTACCCCACTAGCCAGTTGCAGACTGGAAGTGGCTCCTAACAATCTTTGAAAGTCATTAAGAGTCCATAAACTGTCTCTCCTAATTTGTGACTTTTGCGTCCTAATTTTCTGTAAACCTATTCTGTAATCTAGGTAATTAACAGAATCTCCTTTTTGAATCTTTTCAGAAGCAAGTTGTAATCCCCATTTAGACAAAACTATCTTTACTTCCTCAATAAAGTATCTATATTTGAATCAGATAGCAAAATGCCATCCATGTAATGGTAAATTATAGACTTAGGGAATTGTTTATGTATTATTTCCAGTGGCTGACTTACCAAATATTGACACAGGCTGGGACTATTGAGTATGGCTTGTGGTAGGATAGTCCACTGCTATCTCCTAGTAGGCTGATGATTATTATAATAATTATAATTATTACTGTGAAGGCAAATTTTTTTCTATCCTTTTATTGTAAAGGTATAGTGAAGAAGCAATCCTTTAAATCAATAACTTTAAGAGGCCATCCTTTGGGTAACAGAGAATGCAGAGGAATTCCAGACTGTAGAGGGCCCATAGGTGGAATTACCTTGTTTCCAGCTCTTAGATCTGTCACCATTCTCCATTTATCAGATTTCTTTTTAACAACAAACACAGGAGAATTCCACGGGCTAGTTGACTCCTCAGTATGTCGAGCATCTAATTGCTCCTGTACCAATTGTTCTAAAGCCTGCAATTTATCCTCAGCTAGAGGCCATTGTTAACACATATTGGCTTCTCAGTTAGCCATTTTAAAGGTAGGGCTGTTGGTACCTCTAAAGGTTTGTTAGTTGCTTTATGTTCTTGTACATCCTGAATGGCTGGTTATGGCAGGGATTGCAAACAGCATGTTTATATGAGCTGCCAGGACTTCAAAGGGAGTTTTTGCCCCAATGGGTTTCCAGTGGTCAGTAGGCAACCACTTGCACTTGAGCTGTGAGCTCTGTGACTTGTTGCCTAAGGGCTGCGCTGCAAGGGGGGATTTAAAAACTGCTCAGAAAAGATCAAATCAGGCGGGCAGAGAATGTTCAGGCCCATGGATCCCGGGAGGTGTGGAGGTTACTGCTGGCTCCATGCACAGGCCTCCTGGGCTGGAGCCAAGGAGCGCTGGAGGCAGGCAGCCGAGCTGGGGGTGGGAGGCTGCCCAAACATTGGATACCACATAAAGCACAAAACAATTCCACACCAGTTTGGAATTATAATTAAAGGAGTTATTTATTTGAGCGGAAAATCCTACAGAATGCCGTGCTAGACAACAGCCCTATATACAACCAGGAAAGGATTCTAGTCGCCGGAGTCCAAAGCAAGAGAGTGAGAGGAGGGCTGCTGCTGCTTTTTAAAGAGAAAAAGACCAGACCCCAGTGGGCTGGTATCTCAAAGGCTATTGGCTGAAGGAGTGGAAGGAGTTCCCACAGCAGTGGGACTGGCTTAATAGTTTAAGGTTATTCAAATAGTAAATGGTGGAATATTCTGGTTATATTCCTCTTTTGGTCCATGTTTCTCTCACACTGTTTTCTGTTTGAGAAGCAGCCCTATATTGTTTTGTTTCATCCTTTCTGTAATCAGTGGAAAGTGGTTTGATATGGGGAGATTTTCTGTCTATGTGTTGCTTTTATTAGTTAATGAATAAAGAAACTGCTATGGCCTATAGCAAAGCAAAACTTAGCTATTTTGCATATAGATTTATCAAGTTATATCTCAATGGAGCAAAATATTTCTATGAAACATTGTTCTCTACTAGAGTTTCTGAAACATTGAACACGTAATTTTGTGTCACATATTCTTTTCCTTAGAAATACTGTTTTGTAAATGTAGAATGTTTATTAGCATTGTGAGCTACTACTTTCTGGTTGTCAGTAGTATCCCCTCTTCTAGGAAAACAGGAAGTGAAAATTTCTTTTAAATCTGAGACACATTTTTTTCTTTAAGAAAAACACATGGGTTATGTTATGCTAATTGCCAAGTTCATGCCAACTCAAAAGCCACTAGTTTTAAGACACTCCACTTGTCCACATTCTACCAACATTCCTAGATCATCTGGCCAAAATTTAATACCAAAGGAGTATATACATAGCGATGAAAAGATGGTGAAACTGTATAGCAACATTATGTGGCCATAATTCTATTTTGGGAGGGAAGTATTGCAGCTAAACAATTTGGAAAGAACTAGACAATTTTATCAACACTCAAAGCTTCAATCCCACCTTTGTACTTAGAAAAACACTCTTTTGAAGGAATGAGTAGAAAGCACCAGTAGAGTCTTAAGAAAAAGGGGGACATGCAACAGTATTATTTCAGTCTGACACATATGCACTCACACACATACAAAAAGGCACTCACACATACAAACACACACATACGTAGAGAGTGAAAGACAGATATACAGACAGATAGATGTATGGGGGTATTTCATTTGTATTTTAATAAAGAGCTTGCCTGTAGTTCAGAGAATAAAACAGCTTCACTGGTCAGTCTTACAAATGAGGCCTTTAATGCCAGTAGCCATACAAGTTTGCTATAGAAACAAGAAGATAGCATTCTATGCTTTTAATCCAAGCCCTGGAAAGGAATATAAGATGGGAGAAGACAGCTATCACACACAGTCTCATTTTGAGATTCCTGGAGGCAAGATCGCAATTTCATACTGAAGTAGAGGTAAGGTCCAGTGACTGGATGTTTTGATTTCCAGACCTTCAAGTTGAACCTCAATTTCTGTCTCTGGGTTTTTATTAATCATGTTACACAGACACACAGCAAAAGAAATGCTTCTCTACTCTTAAATTGAGAGAGAGTATCCTAGCACTTTCCATATTGGAAACAGTCTACTAACATTCTCCAAATATCTTTTGAAGAGTAACTGAATATTTATGTTGATTGAATGAACTCCCAATAAAGCATTGAAGAGTATACAGCTAAAAACTGAAATACAAAATATTTTAGGCAGTACTTATTTTTTTTTCTTTATTCTTTTACATTTACTCAAAAAAAATTACGTAGAAGCAATTTGTACTTAAATATATTTTAGAGGAATTTTGGCTTAAAAGAAATCAAGATCTCCGCTTCCTAGTGCCTGGGCTTGTGCATCTGCTTCTTCTCAAAGTAAGTATCAGTCAAGTGTTTGGGGATTTTAACCTTTCTAATATCAACTATTTTACAGGTGGCAATGACAAACTTCTGGGGAGTTCTTTGCAGAGGAACTCTGTTGAGGGAAAGAGCTCCTGTTACAAGTGGCAAGTCGCTGCCCAGCTGCTTCAGGAAAACCACTCTCTTGCCCCTGTGGCCCCTGGTGGGGATGATCGGGACAGTCCCAGGAGTGATGCTGGCACTCAGCTGTCTCACATGCTGAGCTGAAGGACTTTTTGCTGTGGCTTCGAAGGCACATCTTCGGTAGGATAGTGCTTGGGCAATTTTTTGAAGCTTAACCACTGGGTACCACCATTCTTTTTTTTTTCTCCCATATTCTTTTATTTATTTCCCTTCAAACAACAAAAAAAAAGAATTTACATTTCCTCCCCTTCTCCCAGTCCCCTCCCACTCCCCCCTCCCTCCCACTGCTTCCTTAAAAGAGGGCATGGTGCCCAGCATGTTGGAAGACCAAGGCCCTCCCCCCTCCATCCAGTCCTAGGAGGGTGTGCATCCAAATCGACTAGGTTCCCAAAGAGATAAAACATGCAGAGGAGATAGGTCTTAGTGTCATTGTTGATGACTTCTCATTCTGCCCTCATTGGCAGCCACATTTAGAGAGTTAAGTTTGATCATATGCTCATTCAGTCCCGGTCCCGCTGCATGTGGTGAGCTCCCATTAGATCAGGCACACTGTCTCAGTGGGTGGTCCATCCCGTCGCGGTCCTAACTTTCTTGCTCATGTTCTCCCACTTTCTGTTCTTCGACTGGACCTTGGGAGCTCAATCCATCGCTCTGGTGTGAATGTGGGTCTCTGTCTCTATCTCCATCCATCGGACGAAATTTCTATGGATGTGATCAAGATATTCATCAGTGTGACTATGGGACAATGCTAGTTCTGGCACCCTCTCCACTGCTGCCCAAGGACCTAGCTGGGGACATCCCTGTGAACACCTGGGATCTCCTCTAGAGCCAAGTATCTTGCCAGTCCTAAAATGACTCCAATAATGTAGATATCTTATTCCTTTCTCCAATATTTACCTTTCTTCCATCTCCACCCTCCCACTCCCCCAAGCTTTCCCCAGTCCTTCCCTTCTCCCTTCTCC
>PVIU01027582.1:0-20248 GCA_004026605.1 Ondatra zibethicus | reverse complement strand
TAACCAACTGACAGCTAATTCACATGGTTCTTTGGAAAACTCTATTTATAGAGATGTCTCTGTTTTCTGAATTTGTATTCTATGTATAGATGTATAATGTAATAATTATGACATTATACTTTGGAGTAATGTAAACTTGCTAGCTTAAAATACTTACTACTTATTTTTAATTTTTTAATAGTAAAAAAATGGAGAAAATAAAATAGTTTGATATTGAAAAAACTAAGAACTGGAAGCTAAGTGAATACAGCTTACCAAACAAATGTGTTGAGAATGCTCTTTTACTTCTACAACCCTTTCTACATCATGTTTCCTTGTTGTAACTACTAGAAAAACAACATCAGGCAGAATACATGCTCTGTAATCCTCAGTATTCTCAAGGTTATGAAAAGCAAGATATGTCTGAGAAATTTTAACAACCAAGAAAATCTATGAACATAGAAAAAACATAGAAAATATGTGTGAATACACACACATACACACACACATGTGCACACACATAGACACACTTTGTTGTCTTAAATAGGATCCTGGAGTAAGAAAAAGATAATAAGGTAAAATGAGGAGAAACATTTAAATGTGTTAAAGGAAAAGCATTCATCAAGAGGATATTGTAAATCTAAGAATTTATGGACTCTCCTCTGTTGAGAGTTCTCTGTTTAGGTCTGTACTCCATTTTTTTTTATTGGATTATGTGATCTTTTGGTGTCCAATTTCTTGAGTTCTTTGTATATTTTGGAGATCAGACCTCTGTCTGATGTGGGGTTATTGAAGATCTTTTCCCATTCTGTAGGCTGTCATTTTGTCTTGTTGACCGTGTCCTTTGCTTTACAGAAGCTTTTCAGTTTCAGGAGGTCCATTTATTAAGTATTTCTCTCAGTGTCTGTGCTGCTGGGGTTATATTTAGGAAGTGGTCCCCTGTGCCAATGCATTCAAGAATACTTCCCACTTTCTCTTCTGTAAGATTCAGTGTGGCTGGCTTTATGTTGAGGTCTTTGATCCATTTGAACTTGAGTTTTGTGTATGGTGATAGATATGGATCTATTTTCATTCTTCTACATGTTGATGTGGTACATTTACACAATGGAGTACTACACAGCAGAAAAAAATAACGACAGCTTGAACTTTGCAGGAAAATGGATGGAGTTAGAGAACATTATTTTGAGTGAGGTAACCCAGACACAGAAAGACAATTATCACATGTACTCACTCATAGGTGGTTTTTAAACATAAAGCAAAGAAAGCCAGCCTACAAACCACAATCCCAGAGAATTTAGACAACAATACGGACACTAAGAGAGACTTACATAGATATAATCTACATGGGAAGTAGAAAGTAGAAAAAGGCAAGAACTTCTGAGTAAATTGGTGGCATGGGGACCTTGGGGAAGGATTGAGGAGGAGAAGGGAGAGGCAGGGAGGGGAGCAGAGAAAAATGTAGACCTTAATAAACATCAATAAAAAATTATCAGAAAAAAATTTATGGACTAAACACAGGCCACATACTTTATAAAAAGAACATGGGAGAGAGTTGAAGGGGAGGGGAGAGGCTGGGAGGTGAGCAGAGAAAAATGTAGAGCTCAATAAAAATCAATAAAAAAGAACAGTATTAGATTTAAAAATCAGATTCAACCCATTTAAATGTTCCTCTCTCACAAGCAGATATGCCATACAGACAAAACAAAATAAAGAAACTCTTGAACTAAATGACATAGTAAATCCAATACGCCTAATAGACATCTACAGAACATTCAATCCAAGAACTAAAGACTAAACTAGAATCCTTTGGAACTTTCTCTGCAATCAACCCACAAATAACTTCCTACGTATTATCTAACCACAAAGGATTAAGGTAGAGATGAGCAACTGCAGAATGACAGAACATGAAAATATGCATGGTAGTTACACAATACACTACTGAATGAAAATTGGGTCAAGGGAGAAATTAAGAAAGGAATTAAAAATTCCTAGAATTGAATGAAACAATATGCACAAACTGTGGAAACTTTTAATAACACTGATGCTGTGACTCTCTCCCTAGTATATGAACAGTTCTAACAAGTCCTTCTCATGGTAATATTGGATCTTACTTGCTCAGGGCACATCTACACTTAGCTTCCTCTCTCGTCCTTTCAGTCTTTAGTCTTTCTAAATTAAAGACATACCAGACATAAACCCTTTCAATGATCCCTACAAATTGGACAAGTTTAAATTCCTATTCAAGACTATGAAGGAACCTGTTAATATTTTCTTCCTTTCTCAATAAAAGAGCACTAGATCTTAACTGGGTGTTTTCCTCTATCAAGGTCACTAGGTGTTAACTGAGTGTCTTCCTCTGTCAAGTTCTTTATGATAGGACCTATGACTTAGTCTAAGCCAATGGTAGGTAAGTGCTATGTACAACTTACAGAATGGTTGGAAATGTTTTCAATCTGCTCAATAGACTTAATGATGGACTAAGAAGGCATCTGGGACAACAAACTCCAAGACAGGAATTATGTGTGTTACTTGTTTAAACTACTCTTACCATGACCACTGAATCAAATCCCATAGTTTCATTTTCATCCCCACTCAGCTATTGGTTCCTTGCATCACAAACCAGGTGATGAACTCATTGACTGAATAAAACTTACTAGTATATTTGTTCCTCTGTGTCATATGACAAACTACTTGAAATATAACAATTGACCTCAAAAAGGGTTATTAAACTTGTCTTGGTATAACTAATGACTCCGAAAAAATAGAAGTTTTGAGTTATATTTTAAAGCTAAAGATTACTTATATTCCATTTTCATCACTCAGGAAGGGAAACATCTTAGCACATGCCTTTAATTCCAATACATGTAAGAAGGACGATAGACTCAATAAGGTCTCTGAGTTTGAGGTCTGCTTGGGATATATGACAATTTCTAGGCCCTTCATGACTACAAAGTGAGACCCTGTCTCCAAAAATTATAATAATAACAATGTTGTTTTCATCCAAGTATGTCTATTACTGAGTTCCCACATACTATCAGAAAAAAAGGAAAGAAGAAGATAGAGTAGAGGCATTTATGATAAAACAATCCATAAATATCAAGACAAAACAAAAATGACTTTGAATACATGCATTTTGAAGAACACATGTGTTCCTTATCTTGACAATATCAATCATAATATTTATCATATATACTTGCCAGAGTATTAGTCATTGGAGAGGAAGCAGATAATAAACCTTCTGAGTTCTAGCTTCCTCCTATTATATTCGTTCTTATTATACTAACTCTCACCTGTGTAACGTTGATCAATAAATAAGGCTTAATACAATAAATGCTACATTTATTGGTAATGTATATATTGCCTCATTGGCATTAAGTACTTATAAATCACCTCAAATGAGATAGAGGGCTGAGAGAGAGGAGAGAGGTAGACAGATGTTGTTTTCTACTGCTGGGTAGTCACAGTGATGTACACCAGTAATACCCATATGTGGGAAGTGAAAGCAGGAGAATCAGAAACTCAGTCCATTCTTGGCTACATAATGCAGATTTGGAGGACTGAGACTAATAATTTAACCTAAACCAATCTCAGACTTTCAAATGAAAGTGGTTAAATGACAAAGGTTGTCATGGAAAGAAGAACGTGAACCCTTTTAAAGAGCTACCCAGATAGAGAAAAAATTCTCAAAGTCCTGCTATTGATCAGTCCTAATTCCTTGGGTAGATATGGTAAAACTGGTTCAGAATAATCAGGAAAGTCTATGAATCAGTGCCATTCTCCTGAAGCCCCAGTGAGTGCCAGAATCCCATGTTTCTCATCATTTTTAAAGCAGAATTGATGGGTGCTACCAGGGGTACCATATCCCAGCTGGCACTTGGAATACAAGGCCAGACCCATAAATTTCAAATACCCTAACTGCATAGGCTTATCTCATTTCATTCCTAAGACTGCATTGCCATAGGTATACCAATGACTCTTGGACCCTGTTAGTTACTTTTCCTGTTGCTGTGGCAAAATACTTAACAAAAGTGACTTTAGGAAAGAAGGGATCTTAGCTAATGTCCATGTATCTGTGATAAAATACTCTGACAAAGGCAACTTACTGGAGAAATGGTTTATGTTATTGCCTCAGGGGGACTTTCCAACACGGTAGGGGATTTCTGGTGGCTGAAGCTTGAGGGAGCTGGTCATACTGCGTTTGTAGTCAGGAGGCAGAGAACGTTTACCACTTGTGCTCCGCTGCTCTTTCCCTTTTTATGCAAATAGCCAAATCCATTGAATTGTGCTGCCCAATTTTCCCATGGCTTTTTCCACGTCAATTAGCCTAATCAAGGCAATTCTTCATAGGCAAAGCCTAGGGCTAGCTTAATCAAAATAATTACTCAAATTTATGCCCAGAGTTTTGGGTCATGGGTGATTCTTTATCCTCCCAAGATGACAAACAATATTTTCATGGATTAAATGAATTAGTGATAATTCCAAGTCACCAGTAATGCATCCATATCACAATAAAGAGAGAAATAGAAGCACTCCCACTGGAAGTTATTTAACCAAGTCCAGATTTGAATTCTCTGCTTCATGCTTTCTGTGTCTTTCATCCTCTGTTGGTTGTATGTGTCTGCACATTTGACTGCTTGAAGGATTGTGTCTTGTGAATTTGTAGCTGTTTGTGCCCTTGTATGTCCGTCGTGTGACTGTGTGTCTCTCTGTTGCTCTCTTTGTGTGTATCTATGTCTGTTCCTCAAAGGGGCTCTGCTCTGTCTTTATTTAACAGCACAGAGGGAATGAATGGGATACTTTATAGAAACCTTTGATAGAGTTTTATCAGGGGTTAAGTCACTGGCTCCAACTGATCCCAAATGACTGAGATTAAAAAAAAAAAACAGTATTACAAACATCAATGTTTTTCAACCAATATCTAAATGTAGCTGCAGTGGTATTTATGTAGATACTCACTTTAGATCCCTTTCAACCTCTATATTTGCTGCTTTCAGCACATGATGTATATGCATTGTATTGATTATCTAAATTAAGATTATAGCTATGCAGTAGCTTAGAGTATAAGAGTTGATTACATAGGAAACACAATGCAAGTAAGGTTGATTGTTACATTGCTCTCTTGAAATAAGGTAAAGCAAGCAGGCTGGGTGTGCAATAGGATATCAGTCGTCAGTTTTAAGTGACTTCAAGTTGTATTATAAGCGCTGGCTCTCAGGTCTCGCAAAAAGTACCAGTCTTTTATAATGCAATAGATTGTTATATCACAAGGCACACAGATATTAACCATTATAGGATTATTTATGTATTTGTTTGTTTGTTCTGTTTATTTTCATTTTAGCCCACAGTCTGTTTGACTCTATCATGGTGGGAATGGCATGGCCACCTGAACAGGAGGCAGCTGGTCATATTGCATCCACAATCAGAAAACGAAGGAACATGAATGCTGCACTCGGCTTGCCTCCCCTTCTCAGGAAGTTGGCTATCCCAACTCAGGGAATGGTTTCCTTACATTTATGGTGGAACTTCCTACTCAAACTAACCCAATCTAGAAACTTCTTCCAGATGTCTTGAAAATTTGTCTCTGAAGTGATTGTAGATCCTGTCAAGATCCTTTCAGGTCCTGCTTACCCCCATTTTAACCCCATTTAAGGTTTCATAGGACTTTAATTTGCGCAACATGAAAGTCTCTAATTATACTGTTACCAGGGAACATGGAAGAAGAAGTCAATGGAACAGTCTGATTGTATCACTAATTTAAATTTATATCTTTGCTTTCTTTGGCTCACCTGACTATCCACTTAGTGTTACAATTATCTATAAATGTTAGAAATTAGCCAGCATATGAAAACATTTTCTCCATCATCTCTCATATAACATTTTAGTTACATGAAGATAGCTTTATTTTAGAAAAAAGTAAGGTTTAAATTGAAATATTTGAAATTACCTTTCCCTTACCCTTTTCTTCCCTCTAGTCTTTCCCAGGTTCCCTCCTTCAAACCCCTCCCATGTTTCTTTCACTCAAGTCATATAACATGATTTATAAAAACGTGGAGGTGGAAATTAGGGTTCAATCTGAAGGTCAAAAAAGCAAAACAGCCAGCCACTGGATCCCACCTTTACCTCAGTCCAAAATGGCAATGCTGCCTCCTGGAATCTCAGAATGAGACTCTGTCTGTGAGCTGTCTCCTAACGTTTTATATTTTTCTCTAAGGCTGGGATAAGGTGTGCACCACTGGGATTAAAGGCATGCACCGTCTGGTTTCCATGGCAAACTAGTGTGGCTACTGGGATTCACGGTGTGTGTCACCACTGCCTGGCATATAAGCTGACTAGTGGGGATCTTTTACTCTTTAATCTTCAGACAAGCTTTTTTTATCAAAATACAAATGAAAAATCACTAGAAAGTAATTTAACTCTTTTTTAATTTTGGTTATTGTTGTAGTGTATGTGTATCTCTGTGTGTGTGTGTGTATATATGTGTGTGGGTGCACGCACACACGTGTGCACACACAAATATATATGCAACAAGCTGCATCTGTTTCTGTTGTTTGTGTGTTCATGGTCTCACTGCGCTGGATACCAATAAAAGGGCTCATCCCTGGGATAGGTTAATACACCTTCATCCAGGAGTTATTAGTTGCCTGTGGTTCTCTGTTAAGAGTGGAACACTATAAAAGATTTCCTCCTCATGTTAATAAGTCCATGGATAGTGCCTTAGCTCCATTCTTGTTTATGCAGCCATCAGAATATATTTTTTCTAGTGGTAGCCATCATTCTTCAGGAAAAAATTATGTATCAAAGCCTATCATAACAGGGGAAATCATTGTGGTTATAAATAACAATATATGAAACCGGTATAATTATATATAACTATAAATAAACTTTACAAATGATACATTTTATTTGACTAATTTACATATGCCTTATCAAAGCAGGTTCTTGCTAATTTTATAATCAATTTTATATTTTTATGCTCATAGTAAACATGTATAATCAATTTAAATAGCAAGTGATGGGCCTATTATCATATGTAACTGACATTTTGTGCTAAATTTTTCTATATAAAACTTTTAGGGAATTAATTTATTTCAACCTGCATTTATTATGAGAGTAATATCTATTTATAGTCACTCTTGTTGAAGTCTTCAAGGAGAAAATACATTCAAATGCTCTTGGTAGAAATATTTGAGGTTAGCAAATAAATCATTTTGTGCAGCAAAGCTGTTGACTGAGAAATACCTTCATTTATCTTTGAAGTATCCAAATGATTTTTTTTTAGGGCTTAGATTGTTTGACTGCATACTGTAGGATGTGGTATATTATCTATGTGGAGATATTCATACAGTCATTAAATTAAGCTTCATGACTTTCCTTTGCTAAGTCTTTACTGAGGTTTAGTTACTGTTTTAATCACAAAATTGTAAATGCAAACTCAAGTGGTCCACATATACTTACTTAATGAAGAAAAGTAATTAGTACCCCTCTCTTTGGGGTGTGACTTCAAAGTAAGGTAACATCAATGTTTCTGGTAAGAGGCAGGTTGAAGAATGAATCAATCTCCTCTGCCACTGAGCCAATTCACAGAGGCTGTGGGAGCTGATGGTTCAGATTGTCACAACTTGGTGTTCAGTGACATCATCCTGTCAGTACTGTAAACTTTTCCATGGTAGGAATAATTATACCATGAAAATTGGTAAATGACACAGTCAGTAGACCTGGTTCCCTGGGGAACCTGTTGCTGAACACAACACAATAGCACTGTTAGAAACTATTGGCTTCCAGGGTTGCTTATTCAGTTCTACTAAGTGAATGCTGGAATTCGTTCCTTGACTTGGGGATGAGCAAGTATCTTATTCACATAGGTTATTCACAGAAGCGAGGAAAAACAACGGGACCTTCAATGGAACTCTTTTGAAACTTTACTGATGATTTCTCACGTGGAGAAGTGAGAATAAAAAGATACGATGGGACTTTTAAGCAGCCTTAATAATGGGAGTTACCCTTCTGTGCTCATTGTCACCACCTTTTACTTTGTGTTCTGTCCATTGCATTTAATTATTAGAACTGGGCATCATTAAGAGTATGACTGTGTTCCCTGTAGGTGAAGGAAATTAGCATTCCAATAGACAGTCTCTTTCTACCAACATGGGGCTGGGCATATCTTTGTGCATAATGGTATTCAGTGATGTTTTTAGAAACTTTACTGCTGGGACCAATTATATGAAAATTAATTATCGATACATTTAGTTCCAACTTTCTGTCTATAGTTTCAGCTTCAGGATTACTTGTGCATGTTTTTCCTGTAATAATACATGATTTCACAGTGGAAAGCATATTGTTCTGAGAAGGCCTTGGCCACGTATATGCATGTGTCTGTGTGTCTATGTCTGTGTGTCTCTGTGAATAGTACATATAAATTCAAGGCTAATAGAGTTTGAGCATTTCTGTAGCGTATACAGCTTCCCATGGGTTGTCAAAGATACACACCTTCATGTCTCTGTCTCCACTGAGCCAATGCATGTACAAGGGGAAAAGGGAGCACATAGGAAATACATCTGTGTTCTCAATTCCACTCTCCCGAGAAAGCAGTGGAAATATCCAAAACAATACAATGATGAAATAAATTCTGATGGCTATATACATCTCAGCGTGAACATTTCAGTCTATGATCTCTCTCTCATCCCACATTTCTATTCCCATTGTCTAAGAGAAACTTAAATATTCAGTCAACATGAAAAATATAAGATACTTTACTAACATACATGCATAGAGAAATATAATATGCAATTATGCAAAGTGCATTATTACAACAGTAAATGGCACCAGTAAGGTGCACCACATTTATACATACATCTTCTTTTGTCTAACTACTTGATAATACGGTAATCAATTGAAAATTAATTTTCTTGAGTGAGATAGTCTTGTCCATTTTTAAACTAGAGTTTTCCTTAAGATTTGAAGAACATGAATTAGTCTCTTTTATTTAAAATCTGGAAATGTAGTCTATAATCAAATCATTTCTCATATTAACATACAGGTCTGAATAAATTGTGATCCTTGCCAGTGTCTTACATTCCTCTCTCTGCTCAGAATCAGTATCCTTTGGACAGTTTAACACAGCTCATTAAGTCTCACATTTTCTTAATCTCCACTACCTCTCCTTCCTCCCTTTCTCCCCCTCTCCCTTTCTCTTTTTCATACTCCCTCTCATTCTCTCCCCCTTTTCCTCTATCCCCTCCTCTGTTTCTCATAAGTGAGAAGTTCTTTTTACCATTTTAGGTGTTTTATTAGTTTAGTACAAACTTCCATGAGTCATAATCTTTTAAGATATCAAAGAATTAATTGCACATGCACACACATGATGGGCAGGAGGGGATAAAGAAGAGAGAGAGAGAGAGAGAGAGAGAGAGAGAGAGAGAGAGAGAGAGAGAGATATTCTCTGATTACAGAAAATCAAATCAAAATCTGTAAGTAAGCCAGTGTGATTCCAGGTCTTAGTATAATAGTTCTTCAATACCAGTGATTACTTGATTTTATTTTCTTTGTAGGTTAAATTTTATTATCCAGTAGGTTATTTTAAAATAATATTTAATGGGTATTAGACTGAGTTTTCTTGGTTCTTTGAAGGTTTCTGCCACTTGTTTCTATAGCTGATAGATAAATGGCAATGTTAGAAAGTCCTGGTAGCATATGTTATTTGGCAGAATATGTAGCCCTTCCCACACAGATCATGCTAAACTTTGCGGTGCTGTTTTCCTTCCTTCTTATGGCTTGTGAATTACAATATTTGTTATAGACTTGGACAAAAAACTGACTTGTCTCTTATATTCATACTCAAACAGCAGACTGACTGGTATACTAATTAATTCCTTTAGTATCCTTGTGACTGAATACCTGGCATGAAGCAGCAAATGGGAAGAAAGGTTTATTTTGCCTTGTAATTCAATGTGCTCCAGTCCATCGTGGTGTAGAAAACATGGCAATTGGAATGAGCTTGATTGTAGGAGGTTTGTTTACATTACAGAGAACCAAGAAACACAAATGAAACTCAAAGCTCAGCCAAGCTATAAATTTCAAAGAAAGTTCCCTAGAGATCCAATATACTCAATTGCTCAGAGGTCTTATCAAAAACTGGGACCAAGTATTCAAACACATCAGTTGATGGGAACATTTCACATCAAAACCGAATGAGTCATCTATGTCATATCTCATCCACAAATGGTGCATGGGGTAGAGAATTTGGAAGAACTGGAATTTGTAGAGAACTACCACAAAGTAATAACTTCTTGACACGATGGTGTCATTGCACTCACGAACTCAGTGGCTGTGGTTATCCAAAGCTACACAAGATCAAGCCAGTCAAAAATCTAACAGAAATGAGAGCGTTCTTCACAATAAACCAGGACTAACTGAGGAGCACTGGCAAATGATGTCTTCTGGATGAGGATACTCAATTTTCTTTATTTTGATATTTTGATCCAATGCATTGTTCTATACCCTAACACTGAGAGGGGACATCTCTGAAAAGATTCAAGGAAATTTGGAGTGTGGTGTGACAAAGGAAAAGTTTGAACAGATAGATGGAAATTGGGAGGGTAATATGATCAAAATACATTTTATGTATGAAATTCTCAAATAATTACACAAACACACACATATGAATGCCAACCTATTTATAGGTCAAATGAGATAATGATAATGGAGTGAGGGATGGTTTAGCTTGCAAATGTTTGAGAATATGCCACTGATATAGATAACTTGATCTTCATTGATTTGTTGAGAGAGGTTCTTACTGTGTTAACAGCTTTCTTCAAACTCATGGTCATCTTGTCTCTGCCTTCCATGTTAGGATTATAGATGGGTACAATCATACCTCACTCACTTTTTAAAAGATATGGTAGATATTTTAAAAGAATTCCCTTTGCATTCTGTATATTAGACCGGCTCTTTAACATCTGAAAAGGCAACTACTTCCTCCAAACAGAACCACAGGGCTTCTCTCTGCACACAGGCTTCCTCTAGCAGTTTTATATGCTCTCCTTGTTGTCCCTTTCTTCCTCAGATTTAGTGGAGCCCCCAATGCAGATGGCTGTTTCATTACCAAACTCATTCTAAATTTATGAGCTAGCATAAGGACAGTATAAATGAATTCATGTTTTACATGAAACAAGCATTTTATTAAATATTTTATATAAATGTTCTATCTATGGTCCCCAAACAAAATTATTATAGTTATCCTTATATTTGAAATTGTGTTTCTTATAAACAGTTTGTGCTCTTATCAAGACATTTCAGATAAAGTGATTTCGATGACAGTACATTTTTTTTTTTACTGATTTCTTTTCCTTTGATAGACATCACTGAAAAGAACTTTGGACCATGATGCCCTTTCTGTTTGTTTCCTTAATAGAGAAGCTGCATTTGAATAACTTTACACAATGCCCATTTAAAATGTTCAAAAGTTTTACATTGTCAAGAGAGCAAATACATTTTGTATGCCTTGTATTTGTAGCATATTTACTTGTGAAGGTTTTAAGCCTATAGAATTTCACAAAAACTATGAGGCATGTGGTACTAGTGATCCACATTTAGCTATCTTCTCGTACATCACATTTGCCTAAGGACTTTCCTTTCCCAATTAAGCAACGTAAATTAAGCTAAGCTCTTCATCTCCTGGACTTCAGCCAAATCTCCTCTATCTCTCTGAGTTGTTTCTTACCCTTTCCATTGCTTTGAGTTTTCTCATTAAGAGGTTCATGAGACATACTTGCTTTTGGAGTTTGCATAATCACCATAATGTCTTAATTTATTTTAAATTATGATGTTACTTTTTACTGATTAATGGAAAATGGATTGGAAATTCTTTACCATGTATAATATGATCCAATGCCACTCAAGCATGTTTTCAAGTAATTTCTATTTCTTTGTGTCCCTCCTAAAGGAATGTTCAAGAGGCTTTGTTCTCTGAATGTTTTCTGTTCCTCAAGAGATTCTGTTAGTTAGTTATCTCCATACTTAAAGGAAACATCGTTTTGACATTGTTCGAAAGAATACACCCTTCAAATAATGTGTATATGTGCACATTGAATAATGTTCTCATCTTTTTCATCATAGCTTTCTTTTCATTTTCTGGTTTGGTAAATTTAGAATTTGGTACCTTTTCTTGCAGCTTGCATCTCCAACACTGCTGTGTCTTTTGTTTTCATACTTCATAGCGTCTTTGCTGAACAGGACATCCTTGGGTCACACTTTCTCTCAGAACTTTGTGTTCGCTGCTGTTTGTCCTCTGTTATCTGATGTTGCCATGGGAAAAGCTGAAATGAGCCTCACTTTTCTGTCTCATGCTTAACCCTTTCTGCTTATCCTTGAAGTGCATGGCTTTTCTTAGTATCAATCATTCCCTAACAAACTTTATTGAAGCAGGATTTATAATTTAAAGAGCCAACTGTGAGATATTCCTCCTTTTAGAGAAATTTACCTTTTGAATATACGTCATCCCATAACAGTGAAGTCTACAAATAAAACATAGTATATGCTATGATACTATTATTCTGTCCATTTTCTGTAATTTGTACTAACTTTAACCTAAGCATGAAGTCTGCTTTGAGCGTTGTGCTAAATATTGCCTCATGATGCCCTTCTAGTTGCATCATGAAAAAAAGTAGCCCTGCCTATATTGAAGGCTATTCTCCCTTGAGAGCATACTATTACAACTAAATTCCCAACCACTGATTTCAAACATATTTCCAAGTATTGTAGTGAATTGTGTTATAGATTTAATTCCTTAAAATATTCTGTACTGGAACTGGAATGATGACTCAGAAGTTAGGAGCACTGGATTATCTGTCAGAGGGCTCAGGTTCAATTCCAGCACCCATGTGGCATCTTACAACCATCTGTAACTTCAGTTCCAAGGAGGAATCTGATGCCTTTTTCTGGAGTATATGGACATTGCACACACATGGTGCACAAATAATACATACAAGCAAAATCCCACACACATAAGAAAATAGATCAAATCCTACGAGAATTCTGTTAAGTCTATGAAATGACTAACAGATGCTTGCCGGAAATAAGGACAGAGCTTGAAAGTACACATCTATATTTGAGTCCTCTATATTGTGGTACATAGCTAGGGTGAGAGGCAAAGGTCATGAGTACTGCCCAGGACTTGGTGGCTAGAATTTGGTCTTTGTTCATTGGCACACTCTGAAATGGATTTTTGTGATATCCACAAATTCATGCTCAAAACTGGCAAAGGTTTCTTTGATCATTCATTAAAGAACAAAATTTGTCACCATGTACAAAACTCAAGTCTAAATGGATCAAAGACCTCAGCATAAAACCAAGCACACTGAATCAACCTCATAGAAGACGATATGGGAAGTAGAGTTGACTGTATTGGCACAGGAGACCACTTTCCAAATAAAACCCCAATAGAACAGACACTGAGAGCAACAATTAATAAATGGGATCTCCTGAAACTGAGAAACTTCTGTAAAGTAAAGGTACAGTCAACAAGACAAAACAGCAGCCTACAGAATAAGAAAAGATCTTCCCCAGCTCCACATTGGACAGAGGGCTGATCTTCAAAAGATACAAAGAAGTCAAGTAATTGATCATGCAAAGGACAAATAATCCAATAAAAACTGGGGTACGGACCTAAACAGAGAACTCTCAACAGATAGAGGAATCTAAAATGGCTGAAAGACAAACTTAATGAAATGCTCAACATCCTAAGCCATCAGAGAAATGCAAATCAAAACAACTCTGAAATTCCATTTTAGACCAGTCAAAATGGCCAAGATCAAAAACACTGATGAGAGCTTGTGCTGGAGAGGATGTGGGTTAAAGTAAAAGGAATATCCCATCATTGCTGGTGGGAGTGCAAACAGTACAGCTCCTTTGGAAATCAGTGTGACGATTTCTCAGAAAATTAGGAAATATCCTACCTCAACAGTGTTGTAGGAGACTGCTTGTTCACTTATTTATTTCCCGACCACCCAGACTCCTAAAATAATCACACAGAAACCATATTATTTGTAGTACTGTTTGGCCAATAGCTTAATCATATTTCTGGCTAACTCTTACATCCTAAACTAACCCATCTCTATTAATCTGTGTATGGCCACATGTCTGTGGCTTATCAGGTAAAGTTCTGTCTGGCGTCTGTCTCCAGCAGGGGCTACATGGCTTCTAACTACACCTTCAATCTCCCAGCATTCAGCTTACTTTTCCCCCCACCGAGTTCTGTTCTACCCTATCAGGCCAAGCTAGTTTCTTTATTTACCAATGGTATTCAGAGCATACAGAGGAGAATCCCACATCAACCCAGCAATACCATTTTAGGGTATGTACCCAAAGGCTGCTCAATCATACCACAAAGACCTGTGCTCAACTATGTTCACAGCAGCATTATTTGTAATAGCCAGAACCTGGAAACAACTTAAATGCTCCTTGACGAAAGAATGGATAAAGAAGACGTGGTACATTTACACAATGGAGTACTAAATAGCAGAAAAAAATTATGACATCTTGAGATTTGTGGGTAAATGGTTGGATCTAGAAAACATCATATTGCATGAGGTAACCCAGACCCAGAAAGACAAATATAATATGTACCACTCATAAGTGGCTTTTAGACATAAAGCAAAAAAACACCACAAAACAAAATATACAAACAAAAATAACAATTCACAATCCCAGAGAACCTAGACAACAAAGAGGACCCTAAGAGAAACATACATGGATATAATCTACACGGGAAGTAGAAAAGGACAAGATCTCCTGAGTAAATTGGGAGCATGGGGATCATGGGAGATGGTAGAAGGAGAAGGGGGAGGAATGGTGAGAAGAGAAGAAAAATATATAACTCAATAAAAACAACAAAAGAGAACAGATGATAACAAATGCTGGTTAGGATATGCATAAAAAGTAACCTTTATAAATTGATGAATGCAAATGAAAAATATTAATATTCTCCTGAGAATAAAAAATAGTCTAAAAGTAAAACCAATTTTTCCTTGATTAGTGTTTCAAATCTGAGCTATCCAGTAGTACTTCTTTTATCTTTGTATTTGTGATATTACATTTCGGTCCTATTTGTGATTTTGTTTCAAAGAAAGAAAATCCTAGTGTACTCCATCATCCATTTTTGAAAATATTCAGCATGGCAGCATCTCTTATAAGTAGACATAATGCATGAATGTCATGGAAGGCTGGAAAGGTTAAACAGGTACAAGTTAAAAGACATAAATAATGCCCTTGTCAGTTCCCTTCTGGGCATGCTTCTGACCATGGCTTCTTGTTATGATGGCCTGGAGAACTGTCATTTATTGTGGACCTGAGAGATTCTAGTCCTCATCATGCTCTTTTAAATAGAGTTTGTTCTTTGGCTTGCTCTCATGCCCAAACACTTGGAGCTGAGGAAACACTGGCTAAGGAAGAAAAGCTTTGATTATAAAACCAGGCCTTCTGGCCTTTCATCATTAAACTTGACGTCTCCCCTCCTACTCTTCTGTCTGTGAGGTACACATTTCTGTTGCTGCTGTGCAGTGCCTTCGGCATATGCTCTTAAGAACCGGATTATTCTCTTGCTTTTGACAGTAGAATCTTTTCTCAGCATCTTCTCCTTCTGCGCTAGCAATTCTCTGTTAGTAGGAAAACTCTCTCAGTAATTTGCTTTTGTACTCTGTTTGCTCCAATCTATTGTGATGGGCAGAAAGCTGATTTTTTGTTTACTCATGGTATCATGTTGAGTTAGTTTACTTCTAAAAGTTAATAATTGTGTCAATTTTAGCATTGATTGTATTATTGTTTATTAAATGATTAAAATTATGTGCAGTGGTAAATGCTGAATATGTAAAATAGAAAATATATCAAGAATTACACAAATTCTTAACTGTCATAAATCACTTATGCTACAAGCCTGTGATAAACAGCTGCTGAGTTTCTCCTCCTGCATATGATGATCATGAAAGGACAAAAGACCTTTTAGAAGATAAAGTGGATGTAATTCAAGCCCTGAAAAGCAGATTGAGATCACCAGAACAAGCTAGCCATATCAGGTTTGATTGAGAGACCTTGTCTCAGTCAGTAGTGTGGAGGAGGAATTGAGGATGATTCAAACATCAGTCTCAGACATTCACAGGCATGCATACATAAATAAATATGCACCAAGCACACACATGTACATTTACATACATGTGAGCTCACACAAGTGCAAAAGTACAAATGCACACATTCTCAGAGCATAAATGCTCAAGAAAAAAATAAGGAAAAGAGACATACTGGCAAAGGACACTCACTGGATTAATTTACTACTTGAGGAAGACTCGGGGTGAAGATATTATTTCGATTTTGAATTGTATTCAGGTATTTTTTTCAATGTTAAAAAAAGAGCATAATTCTGTGGTGACTTTGCATCATAAGTCTTGCCCATTAAGCCATAGGCGTCAGAATAGTCGCCCCTCGGTTGACTTAGTTCTACCTGTCCAGTCACTTCTCCTAAGTGTATAGTTGTATGTAAACTTAAATTTCAAAATAAGCATCTCACCTTCTCTTAGAAATATTTCCAGAAGGACATGAAATGACCTCATCTCATGTTCTCATTGTCCAGCTGAATGCTCATCTGTTCCATCACTTCTTTACAGTACCTTTACACGCCTCCACTTTTTATGTTTGGAAAATGCTTTATCAACTTTATACTAATCCCATATATATGCATATATATGATAGATAGATAATGTAGATATTGTGTAAATGTTTAATTAACTTGAACTTAGTAGTAAAAATGCTGTTGAGTAGATTTTAACACTTACCTGTATAACCACATAATATAATTCATGTACACTAAACTAAGAACCAACTAATTGTCCATATATTACATTTTTTAAAATTTAAAACATCGCCCACTTACAGTTTTGCAATATGATACTTTTCTATGACTTCCATTGCAGTAATGGTATTAGCTTAAATGCCATGCCTTTCTATTTTCTTTTAAAGTAGACTTTTTTAAAGACAGCCGTGTTTGAAAAGATAAAGCAATATTCTTGTATTTTATGTTAGCAGCATGATCATATGTTAACTGGTTTAAAGAATAAATACTTTGGTAAAGCACAGTAGGTTGTTTACATTGTTTGACTCTATAGGGCTTTGACTTTTATAAATAATTGAAAGTGTGATTATAAAAAGAAGCCTTTACACAGTTGTTGGAGGTGAAGTGTAAAGCTGAGGGACTTCATTAGCATTATACTTTATAAAATGCACGACAGATATACTGCACTGACATAGTTTATGTGGGATGGTGATATTCTTCCTACTTTAATATATGGAAAGGAACATGTAATGGGGTTTTACAAATAAGGAATACTTTAAAGATTTCTCTTTGCATATTAGTTGTATTAATGTTTGAAAAAAGTTACAAGGCATGTTTTATATTTTTCTTCCTTTCATCACCTTATGTAGACCATGTGAATTTCTAATTCTTTCCAACACAGTTTTGTTAAAGCAAACCAAGGGTAGGTTTTAGTATAAAAACTACAGTGTTGGAGGAAAAACGATGCATGTTGAAGCCTTCCAGGGATTTAGCCACAGAACAATAGTCATGAAAGATAAATTTTCAAAACCCTTAAGCAGATTTAAATGGGTCTTTGCTCTCTGTGATGAAGACATTCATTGTTTTTCAAATTATGTTTAATTTATTTTTATAAACTGTATCTAGAGTCCCCTTGACAGTGAAGACAGATGCCTGGAAAGCCTGCTTTATGGGAATTCACATTTTAAACTTCATCTTTCTCTTTCATCTCATATATTCTGCTTCATTAAAGTCAGCATAGAGTTATATTTTAAAATTAAACTCCCAATTCTCCATTAAGAATGCTAGAACTTAAGCACAGAAAGGTATGGCACAGTGCTTGCATGCCCTTATTAATCAAGGATAATGCTCTCATATGCCTTCCCTTAAGCATACTCCCATCGTATTTGAGTGAAAGCAAGTGCTTTCAAGTTGAGAAAGATATTGCAAAGACGAGCTTTACAGCTTCTCAAATGTTTTCACTAACGAAAGAATAAATACAACACACCCTTCCTGTTTGCATCACTTTCCACTATTTTCACTGGGTTTGCATCTCATATATTTAATGACTTAGTTTATGGAAACTTCTTTTCACTTCTTCCAGGTTCTACAAAATCCTAGATGATCACATCATTTATGCATCTGTAGTGTCATCCTGTTAGGTCTGATCTCTGCGTTCCTCTGCGTGCTGTTATCAGCTTGTCTCTATCATTTTGTCTTTTTATGGTTCCTCATTTTTCTCACGTTCACTTTTATCAACTAAACATCCCCCAATATGAACAAGTACACCTACACTACCCCTGCTATCCTCTACCACATTAGGTGAGTTTCTACTTCTGGAACTCTCATTTTCTTATGCAAACTATTTTATTTTACTCATGTGTATGTGTGTGTGTGTTTGTGTGTCGTGTGCACACATATGCTTCAGAGTAATCTTTCAAGTTTCCCTTTACATGTATGTTCCTTCAATGTCCAAATATCCCATATATTTTCTCCTGTTTCTTCATTACCTTTAAAATTAATAAACCATATAGTGACACCTTAAAAATGACCCTTTTTATTATCACATAATTGTTGAATATCCAAATTATAGCCTCGTCCCAAAGTTCCAACTTCAAATCTACAACATTGTTATTAATATCAAAACTACTAAGTAATAGTTTTGAATTTTTGGATAATGCTATTACTTCAACCATGTAATTATGTATGTAAGACATCAAAAATATGATTTTTGTTACTTTGACACAAGAAATTTAATATTCTACATATATCTTAAGTCAAACACATAGTTGCACAATTTATCCCTTTTTCTTCTTTATAGTGTTCACTAAGCATTTATTTCACTATGATATGCAAAATAAAATCCTATATTATAGTAATTTTAGTGTAAATGGAAGTGATTATTCTTTTGTATCTATTTATTTATTAATGTGAAGGGCAGAGTACAACTTGTAAGAGTCAGTGTTCTCCTCATAACATGTGGGCTCTTGGAATAGAATTTGGTTTGTCAGGCTTGGTGGTATGCGCCTTGTCTTAGTTACTGCTTTGTTGCTTTGAAGACACACTATGACCAAGGCAATTCGTACCAAAGAAAGTTTTTATTTGGGATCTTGCTCACAGTTTCCCCATGGCAGGTAGCTTGATGGCAGGCAGAAAAGCAGAGTGCTGGAGCAGTAACTGAGAGATTTTCATCTTGATCAGCAAGCAACAGGCAGAGAGAGAGAGAGAGAGAGAGACTGACAGACAGGCACTGGACCTGGAATAGACTTAAACCTCAAACCCACACCTAGTATCATACCCTCTACAATAAGACCACACCTCCCAGTCCTTCCCAAACAGTCCACTAACTCAGAATAGAGAATTCAAACATATGAACTTACAGGGCACATTCTTATTCAAGCTACCACATACTTTTACCTGAAGAACCATTTTATCTTTTTGTAAATATTATTTTAATAGTAAATAGATTAAATAGTGTAATATTATGCAAGGTTACTTTAATATTTCATTTTAATATTTTTGTTCCAAATTAATTTCTGGAAGTATTATATATTTTAAAGGTATATATGTGCCTTCTAGCATCTATCTATATGATATATTTATATATATTTATATATATATATATATATAAAATAAAAGTGACTGGTTACAGGAATTAGAAACATGAATTCACAGGCCAAATTCATTTTCTCCCTTATCTATAGATGTGCACAGAACTGAAATAAAGGGGATATCTTGTAGACAGAATGCTTTGTTGTATTTTGCCCTGTTTCATTTCTTCTTGTTGTTTATGCATTCAGTATATATTTATTGTTCCATCTCTTTTTTTTTCCATACATTGTTTTGTTTTATTTTTTCCATTCAAGAACATAATTAAAGATAAAAAAAAAAATTTTTTTTCCTTTCTTCCCCTTCTCCCGGTCCCCTCCCACTACCCCCCACCCCTCCTCCCTCCCCCTTCTTCCTTGAAAGAGGGCATGGTGCCCTGCCCTGTGGGAAGTCCAAGGCCCACCCCCATCCCTCCTGGCCTAGGAAGGAGTGCATTCAAAAAGACTCGGTTCTCAAAAAGTTAATACATGCTGAAGAGATAGGTCCTGGTGTCATTGTTTGTGGGTTCTCCATCTGCCAACTTTCGCCGCCACATTCAGAGAGTCTGGTTTGATCATATGCTCATTCAGTCCCAGTCCAGGTGGA
>PVIU01027581.1:0-20235 GCA_004026605.1 Ondatra zibethicus | reverse complement strand
AAGGGGAGAGGGGGAAGAAGAAGGGAGAAGGGAAGGACTGGGAAGAGCTTGGGGGAGTGAGTGGGAGGGTGGGGATGGAGGAAAGGTGGATATTGGAGAAGGGAATAAGATATCTACATTAAGGGAGTCATTTTAGGATTGGCAAGATACTTGGCTCTAGAGGGCATCCCAGGTGTCCATGGGGATGTCCCCAGCTAGGTACTTGGGCAGCAGAGGAGAGGGTGCCTGAACTAGCCTTGTCCCATAGTCACACTGATGAATATCTTCATCATCACCATAGAAATTTCATCTGATGGATGGAGATAGAGACAGAGACCCACATTCACATCAGAGCAATGGACTGAGCTCCCAAGGTCCAGTTGAAGAGCAGAAGGTAGGAGATGATGAGCAAGGAAGTTAGGACCGTGAGGGGATGAACCACCCACTGAGACAGTGTGCCTGAACTAATGGGAGCTCACCAAACCCAGCTGGACTGGGACTGAATGAGCATATGATCAAATTGGACTCTCTGAATGTGGCTGCCAATGGGGGCAGACTGAGAAGCCATCAATAATGACACTAGGACCTATCTCTTCTGCATGTATTATCTTTTTGGGAACCTAGTCTATTTGGACGCACACCTTCCTAGGCTGGGATGGAGGGGGGAGGGCCTTGGACTTCCCACAGGGCAGGGCACCATGCCCTCTTTTAAGGAAGCAGGAGAAGAGAGGAGGGGTAGGGGGAGCAGGAAGGGACTGGGAGAAGGGGAGGAAATGTAAATTTCTTGAAGGAAAAAAATAAAAGAATATGAAAAAAAGATTATTACACCTCCTCCAAATCATCATAATTACCTAAGGCATGCAAGATTTGAGAGTTAAGAGTTATATGATGATTGACAATATTGCCATTGTTGCAAGGAGGGGCCACTTGTTTATCCCAGCTGCCCAGCTAGCTTAGCCCTGAAATAACCACACAGAAATTGTTTTAATTAAATCACTGCTTGGCCCATTAGCCCCAACCTCTTGTTGGCTACCTCTCACATCTTGATTTAACCCATTTCTGTTAATTCATATATCATCACGTGGCAATGGTTACTGGAAAAGATTCAGCATGTCTGTCTCTGGCAGCTCCATGGCATTCTTGTCTCTCACTCTGCCTCCTTTCTCCCAGAATTCAGTTCTGTCCTCTCCACCTACCTAAATTCTGCCCTATCAGGCCAAGGCAGTTTCTTTATTCATTAACCAGTACAAGCAACACACAGAGGGGACTTCCACATCATGCTATTAGGAATTTAATAACCATTTTTCTTATGCTATGGATGGTATTCTGCAAGGCTTATGTGATTTTCCTTATACATCCATTTATTTGACTTTGGGAATTAGTTTTGTTTCTCATATTGTATCGTTAAGAAAATGGTTTGATAACAGAGCCAAGAATGAGGCACTTTTAGAAATGTTACAGTCTTTACAGACTAAAAATTAACAGCTAGTTGAAAAATTAATAATATTGAAAAGATTAACATTAATTTGACAGACAAAATCCAATCAATATCAAAGGGTGCTGAGATGTTATCTGAAAGAATTCATGCTGTTGAATTTGACAAATGGAATGTGTCCAAAAAAGTTATGATAGGTTAATGGGTAAGGTATCTCTCCAGGAAGGCAATATGCCCACCATCAAAATTATGTCCAAGGATGAGATGTTATTTTTACTGGAAATTCATACCTTGGAATCATCAATGAGAGCATTAGAACAGAACACTGGACATGAGATTCAGACTTTACAAAAGGCACTGGTAAAAATGTTTGAAAAATTTAAGTAAGTTATTGAAACTGATAAGAAGAGAGAGAAGGTACAAGGACAGGGTTTAGCCTCACCAGTACGTGCCAGAGTCCAGGATAGAGTTTTAGCTGCCTATCCAGTAATATCCTCTGAGAAGCCATCTGGCACCAAATACCCTAAGATATTCAAAAACTATAAATGGCAGCCTATAAGCATGAGTGATCTAAAAGAAATTAAGCAAGCATAACATCTTATTGTCTTCACTCACCTTTCATTAGGGAAATGCTGAAAATGTGGGCTTCAAGCAGTGATGCTACCCCACACATTTGACTTCTATTAGTCTCAGCGGTCCTAGAAGATGGACCCCAGCTACTATGGAAATGCTATTGGTGAGAAGAAGTAAAAATTCTAGAACAGCAGGAAAAAGCAAAAGGAGTTGAGACTTTCCAAGATCAATTCCTTGGTGAGGGCTATTACTCAGACTCTTAGGACCAGGCTCTCTATAACAAACACACCTTGTCCCTATGTAGCATAGCACCTTTAAATGCTTGGGACAGGGTTCAGGAATCAGACAAGAGAATTGAATCATATATCAAGATTAAACAGGGCCAGGGCCAGAAAGAACCCTTTAGTGACTTTTTAAACAAAGATTAACTAAGGCTGTATAAGTAGGAGTAACAGGCCCAGAAGTTAGACATATATTCATTGAATCTCTGGCTTTTGAAAATGCCAACTTGGAATGCAAGAAGATTCTTGGATCTTTAAAGCTTAGATCAGCACAAATGGATGAATGGATCCTGCATACAATGAATATTAGGAATTTGACTATAGTACTGAGGCTTGGGTAGGAGAAGCAATTTCCAGTGGTATGAGGAGACACCAAAATGCCAAATGCTTTAATTGTGGTAGACTAGGACATCTGAAAAGGGATTGTAGACAAGGAGTTCCTATGAATAATGTCTCCTCTGGGAATGGCAGGAATAAAAGGTCTCAACCATCTGGAATATGTAGGAAATGTGTCAAAGGCCAACACTGGATAAAAACGGGAACCTGATACTAACAGGAAACTCCTTGGGGAGGCCTCTCACAGGCACCCATGTCAAAGTGGTCTAGTCATTCCCAGTCACTGTGGAGAACATATCTCTTCAGAAAAATTAAAATAATCTAGTGCCTACTGTAAAAACCCATACTGTTCTGGATGATGGAATAGACATGGAGGATGAATCAAAAACTTCAGTAGGAAATAGGAAACATGTATTTTGACAGACTTCCATAAATGATTAAAGACCAACTCTAAGGGTTCATATAAATAACTTATCATTGAGGAATTAGTATACATGGGTGTGAATGTGAGTATCATTACTCAAGATTCATGGCATCCAACTTGGCCCCTTTTAGATGTTCAATTTCTTGGAACTGGAACCCTGTCTCAAGTGAAACAAAGGATGAGATGTGTTGAATGCAGAGGGCCAGAATGACAGAAAGGAAGGCTGAGGCCATATGTAGCTAATATTGCAGTGAATTTATGGGGTTATGATATGTTGCAGCAATGGAATATCCAGATTAACATTCCTGCAGTCCCAGAGACTCATATTTCTGGGAAGGATATGATAAGGTATTATAAACAAAGGATACCAGTCATTCATGCTGTACAAGAACACAAAGCAACTAGCAAACCTTTGGAGGTACCAACAGCCATACCTTTAAAATGGTTAACTGAGAAACCAATATGGGTTAAACAATGGCCTTTAACAGAAGAGAAACTTCAGGCTTTAGAACAGTTGGTACAGGAGCAACTAGATGCTCCCTATACTGAAGAATCCACCAGCCCTTGGAATTCTCCTGTATTTGGTGCTAAGAAGAAATCTGTAAATCGGAGAATGGATGGTGACAGATCTAAGAGCTGTCAACAAGGTTATTCAACCTATGGGCCCTCTACAACCTGGAATTCCTCTGCCCTCTCTATTACCAAAAGGATATCCTTTCATAGTTATTGATTTAAATGATTGTTTCTTCACTATACCTTTACAAGAAAAGGACAGAGAAAAATTTGCCTTCCCAGGGCCTACTTATAATAATTCTCAGCCTACTAGGTGATATCAATGGATAATCTTCCCAGGGGGAATGCTCAATAGCCCCACCTTGTGCCAATACTTTGCAAGTCAGCCATTGGAAATAATATGTAAGCAATTTCCAAAGTCTTTAATTTACCATTACATAAAAGACATTTTGCTATCTGATTCAAATGTTTGAAGAAGTAAAGAAAGTATTGCCTAAATGGGGATTACAAATTGCTCCTGAAAAAAATACACAGAGGAGATTCTGTCAATTACTTATGTTATAAAATAGGTTTACAGAAAATTAGAACACAAAAGGCACAAATTAGGAGAGACCAATTGTGGACTCTTAATGACTTTCAAAGATTGTTAGAAGACATTTCCAGTCTATGAACAGCTGTTGGGATAACACCTGATCGAATAATTCATTTAACCAAAACCTTACATGGTGACAAAGACTTAAATAGTCCCAGGGAAATAACAGTTGAAGCTCAGAAAAAAATATCAGTTGTTGAAGAGAAATTACAGCAGGCTCATGTTAATAGGGTAGATCCAAGCCTTAATTGAATTCTAGTCATATTGCCTTCCAGAATTTCCCCTACAGAAATTTTAATGCAGAGGGAAGATATTATCTTATAATGGATCTTTTTTTTTACATAAACCAAGTAAAAAATTAAAAACTTATGTGGAAATGGTCAAAGGAAAATTGAGACTTTGTCAACTAGCAGGCGTAGACCTAGCAGAGATTGTAGTACCTTTCACTACTAATGAAATTAAAAAATTATGGGAAGACAATGAACCCTGGTAAAGAGCTTGTGCTAATTTTTTAGGAGAGATTAATAGCAATTATCCCAAAAGTGAAAAAATTAACCCTAGAAAGAGAACTACTTGGATTCTTCCCTGAAATGTATGTGACACACCAATAACTGGAGCCCATACATTTTATACTAATGAAATAAAAAGGCAGGTTTCAAATCAGAAGATTTAAGTAAAGTGGAACAAAGCCATTATATTTCTGTCCAAAAAGGCAGAACCACATGCTATTTTCATGGTACTAAGGGATTTTAAAAAAACTCTCAATATATCTACTGATTTACAATATGCAGAAAGTTGTCTTGTGTATTGAAACTGCTGAATTGATACTAGATGGTACAGAATTGATTTCATTATTCACTCAGATTTAAGATATAATCAGGAGTAAAGTTTGTCCCATATGGGTCTGCTAGGTCCTCTAGCATAAGATAATGCAGAAATTGACCAATTATTTTTGGAAGTGAGCTGAAGGCCTCAGAATTTCATAAAAAAATCATGTCAATAGCAAATGTTTAAAGAAAGAGTTTTTTTTTATTACAAGGCAACAAGCTAAGGAGATAAAAATGAGATTAAAAAGAGATGTCCTACTTGCTCTTTCTATAACCAAATATGGTTATCTGCAGGGATAACCCAAAGGGTACTCAAAAGAATGAAATCTGGCAGATGGATGTGTTCCACTTTACAGAATTTGGAAAATTAAAATATATACACCACACCATTGACACTTCTTCAGGTTTTCAATGGGCAACTCCCTTGAGCTCAGAAAAGTCTGATTCAGTAATCACACATTTATTGGATGTTATGGCCATCATGGGTATACCTGCACAAATAAAGACAAATAATGGTCCAGCATATATCTCTGAGAAAATAAAACAGATTTTGCTTATTATAATATAAAACATATTATAGGTATACCAAATAATCCTACAGGTCAGGCACTTATAGAAAGAACAAATTGAACTATAAAGGACATGTTAAAAAAAACAGAAAGGGATGGAAAATACCCCCATAAATAGATTTTGCATTATGCTTTATTAACCTTGAATTTTCTTAACACTAATGAGAAGGGAACATCAGCAGCAGAGAGATATTAGATGACAGAAAAAAAGAAACTTCTGAATTAAATCAGCCCGTGTATTTTAAAGATATGCTGAACTCAGAATGGAAAGTAGGAGATGTGCTATGTTGGGGAAGGATTTTGCTCTTGTTTCCACAGGAGAAGAAAAGCTATGGATACCATCAAAATTAATAAAGATTCAATTTGAAAAGGAGAAACCTCTTGAGACAGAGAAATGACTGTTCATCCACAGAGGTGACAATCATGCAGATGGTAAGGAAACCTCATAAGGGTTGGGCAGGGTTCTGTCCTTGTCTTTGCAAGAAAATACACAATTATATATATATATATGTATATATATATACACACACTATACAGTATTGTTATAAACTCACTTAAAATCAAATCTGGCTTTGAAGTTGGACAATGACTATGCTTCTCTAAATTCAAGCATGTTGTTAAAAGAAAAATTCAGAGTTTCTGCCTCATGTCAGGATCCATCTGGTATAAGACAGAAAGAAGAAATATTTTATGAAAAACTTTACTTTTCTCCATACCTATTTTGTCTATATTGCCTCTTTCTTGACTATATGTCTATATGAATAATGTTTAAGTTTTCAACAATGAACAGTAGATTTTCCTGTAGTAATCTTTGAAGTTTCCAGGAAGAAGATGAGGTCCAACGACAATGACTCCATCTGGTTGATATGATAGCATGATATTGAGAGCACAACTATAAGATGGGTTTTAGGTACAAACTGCTCAGAATGGTTCCAAATTGGTTAGCTGAAATGGTTCACCTTCTTACAATGTTCTGGCCAGAACTATAAATTAGAACTTCTAAATAACCTGATCGACTACTCAGAGACTATTTGCAATTATACCAGCAGTAATCTTGAAACTTAACCATCATTTAGTTTTACAGTTCCCAAAGAAAGAATATCGCCCCATGACAGCTGGCAGAAATTTTAGAGGACAGCAGTCATTGTCCCAGCAAAGTCTGTCCTCAGGGATATGGACATCACTTAGGGGTTGATTATTAGTGGTATAGGGTTGGGGGTTTGGGGTGGAAATTATGTAGGCTCAGAGAGATCTTTGAAAAAAAAGGAAAATTGAATAGGATAATAGGTAGATTATTGTGAACTTACACTAATAATAATAATAGTGAGTAATAGAGTGACTACTTGTGAGCTATTATTTATAGACAATTTACATTGGTATAAATTTATAGATTCTTTTATATTGATACAAATTCAAATTATATTTGTTATATTGAATATGCTCTTATTTCTGGTATATATATACATATATACATATACATACATACATACACACACACACACACACACACACACACATATATATATATGGTTTTTAGAGATAGAGTTTCTCTGTAGCTTTGAAGCCTGTCCTGGAACTAGCTCTTGTAGTCCAGGCTGGCCTCATACTCACAGATATCCTCCTGCCTCTGCCTCCTGAGTGCTGGGATTAAAGGCATGCACCACCACCGTCGGCTTCTGGTTACAATATTTGTACACCAATGCAAAGTTATTTTTTCTGATTCTATACATGCATGTTTCTACCTCTGTTTAAGTCATTTTATATTGATACAATTTCAGAATATATTTATCATATTGCATTTATTTTTCTACCTCTGATCAAGATACGCATACATTGTTTACATTTTAAGGTCATTGTCCTCATTTGCTGAACAGTTATTTAAAGATAGCTTAATATTCTAATATGAAATCTTAGTTTTTAAGTTATATAGGTATTAAGTATTATAGGTCAATAGTCATTCATGTTTGTCATATTTATAGTTAGACTAATCAGGTTCTTTAGATACATAGAGATTGTATTCTGCATAGATAGGTAATATTCAACCACTTCAAAGAAGTGTAGAATATAGCCTTTAAATAACTTAGGGTTCTGTTGACATGAGACCCGATTGCTCCTGGCAGCACTGATCTTTCCTCAGAGAATGTTGAGCACTGAAGATATTACACTTGGATCTTGTTTTCTTCTTGGCAAAACTGGCCTTTGAGCAAGAAACTGCCCATGCCTCCATCAAAGACAAAATGCATGTTTTCTAGACTGGACAAGCAGGATACAGGAAAAAAAGACTGCCAAACCTTGTCAAGATAGGGTAAGACAGTTTTGAAAAAAAATTTTCTGACTCTGAAAATGGTCTTTCAGTTACTCTAGGCCTTAACCAAAGTTGGTTGCTCCAATATTGCAAATGAGACTTTGGGTGATTGTCCAGGTAGGCAATTAATTGACTCTGTCATCTACTGCACATTTTAGACGCTGCTTGATTGTACTTCCTGTCTACCAAGTAATATTATCTCCCTTCTCAGGACTTCAATGGTATTGAAGATTAGATAGTCATAGTTACTTTCCTCTTATGATTTAGCCAAGCCATTTCTAATAAAAAGACTTAGACTCCTTAGGATAGAATGATTATTGAAACATTTAGCATATGTTCCTTGCTTGATATTGTTTGTGCTTGTCATAATTCTCATTTTTATACTTGATATCTGTTTTTATTGTATATAGTTTTGTACTGGGTTTGAAACTATCTTATTTAGACAAAAGGGGGAGGTGATGGGGAACATCTTTTAGCCACTGACGTTTGAGAGGCTGGAAAAGGTTGAGGTGTTGCTTTGGGCACCAAAGAGCCACAGTCCTGCCCACTCTCCCCTCTCTTCCCACAACCCACACATGGATGTTGGACCCCCCATTCCTGTTCTGTGAGTTTTCCCTTTTAATAAAGAAAAACCTTAGAATACCCTATTTGGAGATAGTGTGGGATTATTTGATTCATGTTTCCCCTTCTGCTTCAACTGGTTGAAAACAATGTTTAAATACTATATCTTGTTCTCTTTTAGTTATGAAATGAAAAAAAAACTTTAATGGCCCAAGTTTATAAAAATACTCTACACTTACTTACCTTACTACATTCATGTAGGCCATCTAATGATTATGCTGGATTTGCACTCTAGTTTCTTCCAATTCAGGATATACTTCTATAGATGTATTTCTAATATACACACATTTAGAACTAGAAATGTCTACTAAGCCACAACTCATTTAAGAAACTGACTGATTGTGATGTTAGTTGCAAAATGCCTGTAATTTTAGCATTCATTAGGCAAAGATAGGAAGGTTTTCACTTCCATAGAACTCTTGGTTACACAGCAAAAGAACTAGAAAAGGAAAATAAAAAGAATTTTGCATATCGTATCATAAATACAGAAATTCTCTTAAGCTGAACAATGAACCATGTTGCTCACTATTATTCCAGTTAAACTACAACAAGTATATTATCATTTAGTAGACGAAGTTAACTGAGGCTCTTCAGAGGCTAGGACTATAAGTGCTTAAGGAACCATAGGAATTTTAGAGATCATGTCCATTCTTTCCTAAGGGTAATGAGGGTGGATATTTTCACTGTTGATTGTTCTGGAAGCAAAAATCTTGTTTCAGTTGATTTTCTTACACACTAATGTCAATAACTGAAAAGTGGTAGATTACTTAATATATATCAAAGTCTATAAGCTACACATATGATTTACTGAAAACAAAAGTTTCTGTCCACCCCATCCCACAGCCATTCAGTCCTAAATAAACACATAGAGGCTTATATTAACTATAAACTGTTTGACCTGTTGCTCAGGCTTATTACTAACTAGCTTGTACAACTTAAACTGACCCATAATTCTTGTCTATGTTTAGCCATGTGGCTTAGTACATTTTCTCTGCATTTGGTCGGTGACTGATTCTCTGCCTTTATTCTTCACAGAATTCTATTCTGGTCACCCTGCCTATACTTTCTGCTTGGCTATTGGCCAATCAGCACTTTACTAAACCAATAAAATTGACAAGTCTTTACAATGTATAAGAACATTATTCCACAGCACTTTACACATAGACAAATATCTCACCACATCTGTGTTGAATATTGTGGAAAAGGTTAGTATAGATCAGGTACATATCACTATGAAAGGTTTCTTGTTGCTTTTAATGTATAACTTTCCATAATAGTGATCTAAATAAGAGATATTTCACTGTTTACTATAAAAATATTTTCTATACAGAATTAAAATATTTCCTCTATCAAGTTGAAAATTCAACTTAAAAATTTATTTGGTCTCTTTCCTCATAGCATTGCTCCTTCCTCTTTATGACCAGACTCTAGGAGTTTGGCTACTGATCAGCTGTGGATCTCTGCATCTGCTTCCATCAGTTACTGGATGAAGGTTCTATGATGACAATTAAAGTAATCATAAATTTGATTACAGGGGAAAGGCAGCAAGGTACCTCTCCACTATTGCTTAGATTCTTAGCCAAGGTCATCCTTGAAGATTCCCGGGAATTTCTCTAGTGCCTGTTTTCTCACTAACTCCATAATGGTTTCCTCTTTCAAGGTATCTCTTCCTTTGTTCTGCTCTTTGTAATTCACCCAACTCAACCTTCCTGATTCCTCACATTCTCCTCCCCACTCTCCTTCTCTTCCCTCCCCATTCCCCCTACACTGCCAATTTACTAAGGAGATATTATCTGAGGTCCTGAGCAAGTGGGAGCTCACTGACTCCAAACTGACAACTGGGTAATCTGCATAAGACAGAACTAGTCCCTCTGAATGTGGGTGAGGGTTGTTATACTTGGGCAGCCTGTGGGGCCACTAACAGTGGAACCAGTATTTATCCCTAGTGCATGAACTTGCTCTTTGGAGTCCATTCCCTATGAGGGACACATTGCTCAATCTAGATACAGTGGGGAGGGCCTTGGTCCTGCCTTAAGTGATATGACAGATGTTGTTGATTCCACATGGGAGGACTCACCCTCTCTGAGGAGTGAGTGGGGGATGGGATGGAGAAAAGTTGGGAGGAGTGGGAGGATGGGAAGGAGAGGGAACTGGGATTGGTATTTAAAATAAGATTATTTTAAAATAAAAGAAAATGTATTTGGCTCTAGTTGCAAACTGCTATCAAGATAGATTTTGAGGTATCAAAGTGATTCAGTTATAAAGTTAAACTGTGCAAGTTTTTTCTATATATATAAAATTTCAAACTATGAAAAGTATAATATAGTTTTCCATTAATCTAAAAAAATCTGCACTTAGAATATGACATCAATGTTTTTACTTTTATTTCTGCTACCTTTGGTTTCTAAATAATCCTTTAGTTTGAAACAAAGTGGAAACAGCATAAATGAGGTTATATTTTAGGCTCAGCATAAATGAGGTTATATTTTAGGCTCAGCATAAATGAGGTTATATTTTAGGCTTTTAAAAACTAGAGCTACTAAGTAATTTTTCATAAATATCAATTAAGGGCATGTACAAGATGGTAATGTCTGTTAACCAGCGCAAGGAAGAGGCAATTTTATTTTTTAACATAATGTGTATTGTCCATATAGTCACTCGCCACAATGGATGGCTTCTTCTGGGGGTGAGGATAGTGAAGAGCTCACTTTTCTTTAGAGGCCATTTCTATTTTAAATCATGACAAAACATTGCTATGAAACAGTGTGAAAGTCTAAACTTTGAAATGGATGATGATGTTGACTGCCAGGAAGAAGGATGGTCAGGATCACGAACAAGGCTTTTATCACAGCCATTATTAACCACTTAAATCCAGTAATGTCATAGAGAATGGTCTGGTTTTAAACTTTTGAACCCATCTGGAAAGGAGAACTTACACATAAATAATACAGAAGCAATGACATCTAAGCCAACCCAATACTTTGAATTCTTTTCCCAAATCCTATATTGCTCCGGCTCATACTATTTCCTTCATCTAACATGAATATGAAAGCATCACTTGAGTTTGCTTTCCTGAAGACCTCATTTTCTGAATGTTGGTGGCCAGCTGAGAGAAATCCTTTTCATCTCTCTTTCAAATTCAAGATTATTTTACACTGTGTTGAAAGAAGTTAAATAATTTCAGAAAAACAACTTATTTTTCTAAAGAACAAATTATAGCCCAAAATACGCATGCTAAATTGGTTGGATCACAAGGCAGTATATATAATGTTGTATACATATGAATTTTTTTTGAGCACTTGCCCTACTCACAGAAAACTGCAGGGCTATTTGAGATAATAACATAGTTTACTCAACTCTAATTCATATATAGTCATCAAGTTCTTGAAGATTCCTCTTTATGATACTTTGCTTTGCTAAGGATTTTTTTTTTTTTGCATGTTGGGGTTAGATCTTGTTTTTTAAGAGTGACAATTTAGTTTTTTAAAAAACGTCCTAGACCAAAACTTCTTTTCAAAGTCTTGGATAGAATGAAACATTATTAAATATTTCTGTAACATTACTTATAACCATAACATTAAGAATCATATTTAAATAATAAAAATGAACCCCTGAATAAATTAAGAATGTTGTTCTGGCTTTGTATTTCTCAATTCCTTGTTACCATTTGTATAGTACAAGTATTATTATTCACTTATAATAAACGGATTTAAAGTCATTGTGACACAACATTATAAAACATGGATGAAGGCTCTATGTGGTGAGCTATACCAGACTCATAAAAATGAATATGATATGTGTTCGCTTATATATGGATAAGAGCTGTAAATTCAATGCTAATGAAGCTACAGTCCATAGACCCACAGTGGGTATGTATAGAGTAAGGGACTAGAGGGAACACTTAGTTCTCTAGGAAAGAGAAATAGGATATTTATGGAAGCTTAGGAGCCTGAAATGGGAGGATGAAGTGGGAAGGGAATGGGAGATGTGTTTGTGGAAGGCAACACAGGGAGAGACAGCTAAAACTAAGGGGAATTTAAAGGGCAGTATGGAAACCTAATGCAGTAGAAATTCCCTAAAATATCTACATGTATGAAGGCAATCTAAATGAAATCTCCAAGTAATGGAGAGAAAGCCCCAACTGGCCATTTCTTGTTACCAAATGTAGCTGCTCGTACTGGGATTGGGTTACATCTATGAGAAATGTTGACAAAGTGGTTCCATGGGGATCCCCAAACAACCCAGGCTATTGTCAAGATTGTAGGCTACTCTCCATAAACTGACAGCAAGTCCCCATTGCTGAAGACAACATCTATACAACTCATTGAAGATGCTGATGCAAGATATTCTAGGAAATGGTGGCACAAAACTTGTGGAAGTTAACTAACCAATAACTAATTTTACTTAAGGCCCTCTCCAAGACGGAACTCATACCCAACACTGCTTGGGTAACCACAAACCTGAGATAGTTAGCACAGGTTTCTGGGGTTAAACCAAATAACACTGGTCTTAAAAAGAATAAAAAAGTGCTACATGACTCCTAATGATATTCCGATATACTAGTAAATCAGTGCCTCATTCAGCCATCATTAGAGTTTCCTCCTGCAGCAGATGGGAACAAATACAGAGACCCAGAGCCAGAAATTATGCAAAATGTGAGAGACCTTGGAATGTGCAGCCTTAAACAAAATGTCTCCATCAAATCCCTGCCCTCGGAGATGCAGAGGAGGAGGCAGAATGAGTGTAGGAGCCAGAGGGGATAGGAGACACCAGAACAAGGCCCTCTAAATCAACACACTTAAAGCCCATATGAGCTCACAGAGACTGAAGCAACATGAACAGTACCTACATAGGTCTGCACCTTGTTCTCTGCACGCATATTATGCCTTTCGATTTAGTATTTTTATGTGAGTAAGCGAACGAGCGGATCTCTGATTCTTCTTCCTCCTCTTGGGCTCTTCTTCTTCTGTTGTTTTGTCTTGTCTAACTTTGCTGTGATAGCTTTTGTTTTATCTTATTGTGCTATTTTCTAAAAAATGAATGAATGAATGAACGAACGAAAACCTAGCCATTAGGATAAAGGTTAAAAACTGAACTGTCATAATACATGTTGGAAGAGAAAATTTTATTAGTTTTCTCCAATAGAGTGAGACTGGGTATATCAACAACTCCAGGAGAGACCTCATGTTCAGGAGCAGTAGACCAACATATAATGAACTCCACAGGTTTTTTTTTTTTTTTGTGTGTGTGTGTAGTTTTATTTTACTGCTTTGCTTTTGTATTGTGTTTTTGTTTGTTTTTTGAGAAAGAACTTAAAGTTGGGTGGGTTGGGAAGGCAAGATGATCTGGAAGAACTTGTGGGAGGGGAAGAATATGATCACAATATCCTGAAATTGAAAATTGTTTAAATAATAAAAAGATATGTTTGTGCATATTTACACAATAACCTTATGTTTTATATATAATTTGGGGTAAATATAAAAGAGTATGAATTCTTGAAGTTCTATTAAGCAATGCTGCTATTTGTCCTCAGCCCTCCTTTCTCTGTTTTGACTTCCCTCCCTCCGTGCAGTTCAAGCCCTCTCTCTTACTTTTACTCCATTTCCCACTTAATATCACCTGTATCCTGCTATTTCCTTCCCCAGTCCTGCCTCCCACTCTGTCTCTTTATACACTCATGGTTTCTATGGTTATTCTATATTGTGTAATCACATCAGAAGATTCAGGACTAGGAACCGCAGATCAGAGAGCAAGCTGCATTTGTCTGTCCGGGTCTACATATTTTAACAAGATTATTAAGCCAAGTGAGAATCTTGATTCTAGCACAATCCAAAAAAACTAAAAACATAAACAAGGTTAAAAAGAAACCAGGAACTAAACTCAAGCCACTGGTAGTCTCTTAGTTTATTTGCTATATAAATGTGTTAAGACATCCAGTGTTTAGAGACTATCAGAAGAGAGAAACTTATGAATAACAAAACGACTCAGATTTTCTACAGTAATCCTGTATCTACACATTTACAGAACAATGTGAATCCAATTACATTACAGCTCATCTCATGAATCCGGTTGGCATCTGTTCTGCTCCTCCTTGCAGAGTGGTGTGCCAGCCTCTACTCCCAAATTAACCATGTAAACTAGACCAGTGATTGCAATGCAATTAGGCTGATGAGAAACCAGAGAATTGAGAGGGAGAGAAAAAGGATTTACTAATTAACTATTAACTTGGTCTTTATCTGTACAAGAGCAGATAAAGCTACTCAATATTAAATATTGTTTCTTCTTCTAAATTTTCACAGCTAATATTTTTGTAAGTAAGTCTAAATGAGGTGTTCTTCATTTCACAATGTCATATAATTTTAAAAACACCTTTTTTTTTGCTATGAGATTATATTAGCTGAGTTTTCCATTCTTGGGTGACAGAATACTTATTTATAAGGCCAGATTCATAAATATGTGGCAAGATGAATATGGCCAATTATTTTATTTTCATCCTTCAAAGCACTGGGTACAACATATCCAGTAAATAATGTAATCTGCAAAAAAAGATTTATTTGGAGAAGCAATAAAGCACAACAGATAAAAAAGACACTCCCTCCAGAAAACCTATAATCTTTTCCTGATAGATTATATTGTGTCATGCCATATTATGCCAATTAATCCCCAGAGTCATACTATTATTTATATAACACTTCTCATACTAAGAGTTCCTGCATGAAAGGAGCAGTGAGCATGAAAAAAAACTGAACTTACTATTGGTCAAATGAATATTTCTCTTTCTCTATAAACAACAAAAACAGAAAAAATAACAAATGAGATTATTTTATTGTACAATTATATTACATACTTGCAATGATCAAATTTGCTTGTCAATTTTACTACTAAGAAATATACAGGGCCTTGATTAGGTACAGCTTATCTGCCATTTCTTATAGCCAACCTCTTTAATTCTCTCACTCTTAGAATCTTTCTGCTCCTATTGGGGAAGCTGCTGGTTCATCCCCAGTTGCCCAGAAAAACGAAATAATTACTCACAAACTATATTATTTAAATCACTGCTTGGCCAATCACTTAAGCGTATTGCTTGCTAGCTCTTATACCTTTGGTTAACCCATTTCTATTAATCTGTGTATCACCACATAGCTGTGGTTTACCAGCAAGTTTCTCGTGTGTCTGTCTCTGGCAGCTGCTACATGGCTTCTCCCTGCCTCTGCCTACTTTCTCTCAGCATTCAGTTTAGTTTTGCTGCATAGTTTTATTCTGTCCTATCAGAGGCCAAAGCAGTTTCTTTCTTCATTAACCAATAAAAGCAACACATAGTCAGAAGGACTTCCCACACCTTGCTCCCACTTCCACAATGTTCCCTGAATCTTAGGAGCAAGAATTTATTGTGAATATATTAATTGGGGCTGGGCACCTCATGATCAGAAGTTCTAAAAAATAAATCTTATGGGCTCCACCCTAAACTAGGAACCACAGGCAATCATGAATACTGAGAGAAAAAGAACTACTCTTCCCTAGGGATGAGCCCACTGATTCTCCAATACCAGTAACTACTGCAACACTGCATTGTGATAAGATTGCCTAGTCTTAGTAATGTCCCTTTCAGGTGACACCCATCATGATTTTCATCTGGAAGTCAGCATTGGGTAGCCAGTCAAGCTTTAGCTCATGGGCATTGAAGTCTTAGCTTCTAAACATACCATATCCCTTGTGTGGACTATAAGTTCCCAAGTCCCTACAGTGAATCAGTACCTTCTAAAATTTGTACTAATATTTATAATTAAGGTAGTAAGTCTTGGGTGTTATAAACCAAATAATTCCTAAATAATATTTAAGGAGTGGGCAGGAATAGTGTGGAAGCTTTAACTCTCTTGGCATTCTGTGTTTAGTAGGTATTAGACTTACTTTTAAATTTTGATAATATGGAAACAGAAGCAAAGAAGAATAAGAAGGAAGCAAATCTATGTTCCTAGTAAAGAAAAAATTCTAAAGCACAAAAAACAAAAATCTAAAGCACATGAATGCTTGAAATGTAATTGATGTCCTGACAAGGTATAATACTCTCTGGGGATTATTTATGAATTTGATTGAACAAGTCGTGCTACTTTGTCCCACGTTAACCCTGTGAACTGCTTTTCAAGCCATCAGCAGTGAGAATCCTCAAAAAAGTTTTATGATGGCAGAGAACATCCCTCTAAATGGATGCCTTCCTTTCTGTAGTACCCACGATTTTTTGTAACAGAAACAGAAAAAGCTAGTGAGTAATTAGACATAGTGTGATGCAGCTCATTGAGACGTGAAGAATGATGATGCCTGAAAAGCTTCTCTTTGGAGATAATGAACCCAAGTCTTATCTGTGCAGACACTGAGTGTTTTGTTCAAGAATTTCTTCTTTTAAGCAAAGTCTGCTTTTGATTAAAAGGTATAAATTTTATTCCAAAATTGAAACTATTCTCAGATCTTCAGAGGATATTATTTTATCTCAATTGTAGATAAATGGAAATAATTGCACAACTCAGAATTTTCAGGTGGAAAAAGAGCCCATTGCACATTGGTATTCTTTATGTCATTAACAAACTGATTTTGCTACTGTTGTTGGGGCAGGACATTCCTCCTCCAGACCCTTGTTTCTTGTGACTTGAACTGTAATACTTCCAAGCCCTTGCCTGACCTTTCTCAATCAAGATATTTCTCCAGGTCATAAAAATGGATTCAGGATACAGGTACTGTGGCCAGGCCGAGAAGATTCAATTCTGAGACTGGTGCTGTGAAGGTGAGGCTCTGTTCCACACCTTGTGCTACAAAGATTGGCTGTTAGCTTCAGACTGATGATGCGTTTATGGATAAGGTTAAGTATATGTGGGTTTTCCTGGATAAAGCTAGAACTTCAGACAGCAAAACCAAGAAGTAGATGAGAAAGTCAAGAATAAATTAGCTTGGTCTCTTCATAGATCTTGAGGCACCATACTAATTAAAACATCTCCAAAGAGGAATGGGTTCTACAGTGGTTTATTCCTATATATTTGATCTGTAATATTCACTACATGAAGCCCCAGGAGTATTATACCTTGTCAGGACATCAATTACATTTCAAGCATTCATGTGCTTTAGATTTTTGTTTTTTGTGCTTTAGATTTTTTTCTTTACTAGGAACATAGATTTGCTTCCTTCTTATTCTTCTTTGCTTCTGTTTCCATATTATCAAAATTTAAAAGTAAGTCTAATACCTACTAAACACAGAAGCATCTATCATAGATTCTTGACAAAATATTATCTACCTGATAAATATTTATTTTCTAAGACACCCATCATTAAGATGCAACTTTAAAACGTATCAATGACCTTTAGTAGTTATCCCATTCATATTCCTCTTAGAAATCCTACTAATTAGCTGATGTTAAATAGCAATATTGTTGCTTTCATTGGTTGAATAAAGAAACTGCCTTGGCCTTTTGATAGGACAAAATTTAGATAGGCTGGGAAGACAAAACAGAATACTAAAAAGAAGGGCAGAGTGGCAGACGCCATGAAGCTCCTGCCTGAGACAGACGCTGGTTAGAATCTTTCCTGGTAAGCCACGATCTTGTGGTGTTATACAGATTGGTAGATATGGGTTAGAGCAGACGTGAGAGTTGGCCAAAAAGAGGCTAGATATTATAGGCCAGACAGTAAATTAATTAATACAACTTCTGTGTGGTTATTTTGTGTGTAAGCTAGCTGGGCAACCAGGATGATAAGCAGGCCTTCTCTGCCTGTTAAAAATATTATTAGATATGTGAAATTAAGTCTTGCAATTAATAATGTGAGGGTTGAAGGGGAGGGGAGAGGTAGAGAGGGGGCAGAGAAAAATGTAGAGCTCAATAAAAGTAATAATAAGAAGAATGTGTATGCATGTGTGGAAGAATGAAAAGTCGCTAGTGAACATCACTGGGAGGTCAAAGAAGCCAAAGCCAATGGTTAAACAGACATTCTCTCAAGTACCTAGTTGTAGCTACTTAAAGGAACTGTCATCTTCCTTTATTTCCTCAAGTATATCATCAGAAGCAGGAGTAAAGGGAAAAGGAGGGGGACAACCTAGCAACAGAAGAAAACGTGGGTAGTGGTTAGCAAATCGTATCTAAAGGGAGGCTTTGGTGAAGTCTATGTAACTGTGAAGAAGCCTGCTGGAAATGATGCTGTCACTAAAGCAGCATGTCTGATGCTCATTTCATGTCATGGTCTGTCTCCAAATGTGTATGTATGTGTGTCTAGGAACTTATGTGTGCAATCATTTCACTTGAATTGTTGTTTCTCTAAGCCAGTGCAGGTATTAAGTTAATGTTGATCAGCTCTAATCTGTATTGACAATTCTTGATTCGATGTAAGTCTATAAAAACAATTCAAAATCTCTTTTCCATATTAAAGTAGAAAAATCAATTTTAGTTATTTTCAGATACAAATGTTTACTATTCAATATCTTACTAATAAACTAACAGGTTAAAGATGTACTGTGTGTTAGGTTCAGTAGTTGCTTTAATAAATTATCACTAATGCGATGTAAGCAATTCAAACTTTATAACTCACAGGTATGTGAGACAGCAGTCTGACATGTTTCCTGTAGACTAAGACCCAGCTTTTGGAAGGTTGCATTCCTTCTACATTCTTAAGCCTTCTCAAGCTTATAGAACGTTCCTGTTTGTAGCTTGCAGGCCCCTTTCCCTTCTTTTAAACCTCCAATGGCAGATCTAGATCTTGCTTCTTGACCCTTGTACTGTAAAGGACCAAGGAATGTGATTGGTTGCATTCACTCTAATAATTTAGAATCGTCAGTAAGTGATGTGAGGTTCCTCTCTGTATGCTGTGAATGTTTTGTTACCGTTGGTTAATAAGGAACTTGCTTTGGCCTATGGCAGGGCAGACTATAGCCAGGAAAGAAAACTAAACTGAATCCAGGGAAAAAGAAGGTGGAGTCAGGCAGATGCCATGTAGCTGAAAAAGGAGAAAGAGGCCGGAACCTTACTGTTATGCTACAGCCTTGTGCTGATACAAAGACTAATAGAAATGGGTTATTTAAGATGTAAGCGCTAGCTAGGAATATGCCTAATCTATTATCCAAGCATTGTTGTAATTAATATAGTTTCTGTGTTGATTATTCAGGTCTGGCCTGCTGGGAAACCAATGCACAGTCTTTGTTTACACATAAGATCAGTCGACTAGGAACATTAACTATCTACAATCCCAAGGTTCTTTCATCACACAGGCTGACATGTTCAGATGGTCTAGGTTTAATGCATGGGCATCTTTAGAGAGGTTATATCATGTATAGCACAGTTTAGTATATGAGTGCAGTTTAAAGTCATTGTATTCTGCAAATTCACTCACTAAGATAATAAGGCACATCAACTTAAAACCTATACAAATTTAGTGGCTAGAAGAAAAAGAGCTCTTCTAAGAATCTCTCTCTCGCTCTTTCTCTTTCTCTTATACAAGGGATTATGAGAAGGACAAAACAAGTTTAAATATAATGAGGAGAAGAAGCATGAGAGAGTAATTGGATATTTGTTATTAAAGTAAGAAAGTTACAAGTTAAAGAGAGAAGAAGAGGGGGAAGGTATAAGGGGGCAAATAGGAACACAATGCAAAAATCGGTGCATGTGTGTGTATGTGTGTGTGAGAGAGAGAGAGAGAAAGAGAGAGAGAGAGACAGAGAGACACACAGAGAGAATATCATAGTGAAACATATTTCTTTATATGCTAACTAAAATTAATTTTTTAAAAGAATTACAAAACAGTTTACA
>PVIU01027580.1:0-20199 GCA_004026605.1 Ondatra zibethicus | reverse complement strand
TGTGTGTGTCTGTGTGTCTCTGTGTGTGTGTGTCTGTCTCTGTGTGTGTGTGTCTGTGTGTGTGTTGTGTTTGTGTGTGTTCTGTGTATGTGTGTGTCTGTGTGTGTGTGTGTGTGTCTATGTGTGTGTGTGTTTATGTGTGTGTGTGTCTATGTGTGTGTGTCTATGTGTGTGTGTCTGTGTGTCTATGTGTGTGTGTGTGTGTCTGTGTGTGTGTGTGTGGACAGAAGTCAACACCAGGCAACTTTCTCAATTTCAGCTTCTGGCCACCTTATCTCTCACTGAACCTGGAAGTCCCCTGCTGGTTGAGGCTGCTGGCCAACAAGTCCCAGGGATCTTCCTGTCTCTGCCTCCGCTGGGGTCACAGGGGTGTGTGTCTGGCTTTTGACTGGGATGCTGGGATTTAGACTCTTGCCTGTGTGACCAGCGCTTTATGCACTGAGCCATCCCCCACCTCCACCTCCACTTCCACCTTTCATGTTGTAAATAGCTTTTGATTATAGCATATTTTATGCCTGTTCTGATTAATTTCATACTGTGTTAGACTAGAAATCAAACTGTGGTATGGAAGCACAAGAAAAAATATAGTACATACAACTGGGCGCGGTGGTGGCTGGATGGTGGTGGCACACACCTTTACTCCCAGCACTCGGGAGGCAGAGGCAGGAGGACCTCTGTGAGTCTGAAGCCAGCCTGGTCTACAGAGCTAGTTCCAAGGCAGCCCAGGCTACATAGACAGATACTGTCTACTGAGAAAATCCAGGGTGTGATAGGCCTGTGTCCCAGCATCCTCTGAGGCCTCTGAGGACCTTGGGAGGTGTCCCCATGACTAGCAGGGTGAAGGGAGGACTTGAAATAGTACTCAGGGGCTGTGCTTTCTGGGTCACCTGCCAATAAGCATTGTACGAACGAGGCCAGCAAGATGGCTCTGAGGGTAAAGGTACTTGGAGCCAAGACTGACAACTTAAGTTCAATCCCTGGAGGCCACAAGGTGGAAAGAAACAATCGTTCCGAGAGTTGTCCTCTGGCCTCCACACTGTGGGATGTGCATGTGTATGAACAATAAGAAAAAAAAAGAAGTAAATGTAAACAAAAGTTCAAAACACACTGAATAAATGCATAAATGGTTGCTTTAACTTCTCAAGACCTGGATCTCCCAGGATACCCCAAGCTCCACCCCATGTGAAGAACGAGGGTCCCCTTACCTGTGAGATGCGCTGCTGGGTTGGCCTGTTGAGATCGCCGCCGCTCTAGGGAAGAGAGTCCGAGATTAGAGACACGGAAAGAAGCAGGGGTAGGGGTTCATTGGGGCCACCTGTAGCTGTCAGGTTCTGCCCCTTCCAGAAGTGACCCAAACTTCTGCTTCTCCAGCCCTGGGGGAGGGGTACCTGTGGGGCTCTGCAAAATCACATTGGGTGATCCTAGGGTGTGGGAGGACCAGACTCTTAGGAGCTGGGACCCAACTCACCTTGGGTCAGCTTCTCCCAGGAGCCTGTGTCTCCATCCTGAAATGCAAACAGGGCGCTTGGTGAGGACAGACCACACCCAGAGTCACACAGGCACATGGTGATGAGACTGTCTGGCTATGGCCGCAGATGCCACCCACGGACACATACACAGGGCCACATGTGCACACAACAGTCCCACACATGCGTGCGTGCACAGCCACATACAGAAACACACACATACACACACACACATACACCACACACAGAGTTTTGTTTCTGAGATTGACTCTCATGTAGCCCAGGATGGCCTTAGACTTCCTAACTAGCCTCTGATGATCTTGAAATCCTTGAGCCTTCTGCCTCTCCAGCCCAAGAACCAGGATGATAGGTGTGCGCCATGGAATTCAGCCAATATTTAATGAAAGCTGAGTGTCTGAAATGCGTGAGGCTAGAAGTGTTTCAGAATTATTTTTAAGGTTTTTGGAATATTCACATATCTTAAAACAAAATCATTCGCGGGCCACTGAGAGGGCTCAGGGGTAAAAGTGCTTGCCGCCGAGCCTGGCTATCAGAGATCAAGCCCCAGAACCCACATAAAGGGGGACACAGAACTGACTCCACGAAGGTGTCCCACATACATGCTGCAGCAAGTGCACGCCTGTTCATATCCACACACTAATAAGTAAATGTAATAAAAAAACTTAACAAGAAACAAAGGCGAAGATTCTAGAAGCATATTGTTTACACAAGTGACCAGGGGTGGCATACAGACAGATATACCCGTGGCTTATTTGAAAGGGACAGAGAGTGAGTGTATCACATTTGAGGAGTGAACCAGCATGGCCATGAAGCCAGGGATGGGCACAAGGGTCCGGCTAGTAAAAACAGTCATGTACGTGAGTCCCAGAGAAGTTGCCGGGCCCACACACTCATATCCCTCTGTCAGATCCCCGCATACGGATGAGAAGACAGGGTCAGAAGCCCTGGGGTCTAGTTTCTGCCTGGCATGCATACACAGCCGTAAAGAGATAGACGCTGGAGAGGCTACCATGGACCCCCAAGCCCCATGTACCTGCAGGCGAGTCACTGTGTCCCCAAGTCGCTGATGCAGTCTCAGTAGGAACCAGCCCTGAGTAGCCAGCCCAGCGCCCAGCAGCAGTATCAGAGCCAGGTTGACTTGGGCAATGCCGCAGCGCTGTCTCCTGTGGTTCTGTCCCAGACGTCTGAAGGGGATGTCTGTTTGTCCATCCACCACAAACACTGAAGGCTGTACCACACTCTCCATGCCAGAGCAGCTGAGGCCCAGAAGCCCAGGGATGGGGCTGGCAAGCCTGAGTTCCTCCCCTCCAGAGGAAACCGCGATTGCCCAATGCTTGGGCTTTGCAAACTGCAAAAGGCTCCTGCCGCCCCTGGGGCTCACTTTAAAGCTGAGGTTTGGTGCCTCCGCTTTCCCCACGCACCCTCCTCTTCTTCCTGTGCCCCCAGAAGGCCCGGCCCCCAGCTCACTCTCACTCACGCCATAGCTCACACTTTCCAGAAAATGTGACTCAGGTGGAGATGGACGGGACAGCCCCTGCTCGCCCAGTGTGGTAGCTCTGTTCCCCTCAGAAGCGCTTCTGTGGGTTCCATGCAAGCTTCCCAACACGTGCATATGTAGACCCACATGAAAAAGCATTTGTGTCTATGCTTTAGTCCATGCATGTGCAGATGCATGTGCAAATGCATGTGCAGATGCATGGCTGTGAGCATGCAAGGCACAGGTTTGTGCATGTGTGCATGTGGGTGTAGATGTTCTGATCTATGCCTGTATGCACGCAGGTAAATGCACACATGCATTTCCTGATGTGTCTGCAGGCCCATATATATACACACGGGCTACAGTGTGTATCATCTCTGTAGGCCTAAAAATGTGAGCCTATTTCCACCTTGAACCTATTCCTTCAAGGTTATTGGGACCTCAAACAAAGGTCCCACCTAGATTCAAAGCAGAGAGCTCTTCTTTCTCAAGGTTATTGTCAGACAATAACAGGTGTGGCTAATAGCCAGACCTTGTATTTCAGGAATAGAGAAGCAGATGTGCTTCTACTTCAAACAGAAGTCTAAGGATCCTACTAAGGTTCCAGTTCCTATAAGGAGGTAACATTGGATTCCACCCAGGGAGTAGTTTGCCTACAAAATGTTTTGGTCTAGGGTGTGAGCGTGACTTGTTTTGTCCTAGCAACAGAATGTTTAACTGTGGAGGTATCCTGCAACCTTCAACCAGTCTGTTCATTTCCTGGTATTGTGTTAATGCAGGTTTTTTTTTTTTTGATCTTACTCCTACCTCTTGGGGTCAGGGTATTTTAAGCAATTAGAAATTAAATGCGGCAATTTCAGTATTCACTGGAACTCCCTCCTGGTACTATCCTATGTTTTTCTTTTTTATTATTTTTACGTGCGTCTTCGCATTCTTTACTAATATTTCTAAATCCCCACGCCCCTGCCCTGGCAAGAGGTGTTTTTGTCGAGGCTGGTCCCCGACAATCTTCCATCAGTACATGCGTATATGTACCTGCATGTGTGTGTGTCTGCGTGTGTGTCCCTCTCGGGGACGGGGCTGGGGGTAGATTTCCAGATGCCAACACTTTGTCCCCAAGTCTTCAGCCTGGACCTAAGCCCCATCACACACCCTCCCAGATTCCAAGGGCTCAGGGGTGCTCAGGAGGTACCAGCTCTCCTTCCCAACATCAGTGGCTCCTATGCTGTAGTGCTTGACCTCACAAAGGGATGGCAGTCCTGTGATCACAGAACCCCAGTGCTCTGCCACACTGCTTTCCTAAGCGGGGTTCCCGGGGGAATACTGTGGAGAGGCCCATCCCTGCCCCTGGGCCCACCTTTCCACCTGCCTCAGGAGTGGCCCCCTCCAGAGGAAGCCTGAGTATATGAGGTACTGAGGGATGAGTGTTGTTGACATGGGCATGGCCATGCCGAGGACTCCAGAGTTTCCAAACCTGATGGAAACAGAGAAGCCGTCTCTTCTGCTCCGTGTGTGATGATGACAGGGTATGTGGAAGGCATTCTCCATTCTCCCCCTGGGTGCTGTCCATCTGAAGATGGCTTCCCTACAGAGACTGCTCCTATGGAGGTTAAATACCTGCTTTCCAGATCCCTGTGTGTACGTAAGCCCTGTCTCCTCGCTTATCTGTCTGTCGTAAGCTGCTTCCTTCAGCCGTCTGCAATAACCCTGCCTCTCTATTCAACTCTGTACAATACAGGTGCTGAGCTACCGGGTGCTGGTGGCCCAGACCTTCTGACCCCAGGTGCCCCACATGTCTGCGTTTGTCTTTTCTTGCTGTTGTCCCACTCAGCTTTATTCCTGGGACCATGCAAATGACTCAGCAGTCTGGAGTGTCCCACTATACAGGATCTGCCTGGAAGCATTTACTAGTCTCTTACGGTCTGTGCTGGACAGTTTTATGTCAATTTGACACAAGCTGGAGTCACTTCAGAAGAGGGAACCTCAGTGGAGAAAATGTCCTCAGCAGACTGGCCTGTGGGAGGGCCCAGCTCACAGCAGACCATGCTCCCCCTGTGCCGGTGGTCCAGGGTTTTCTAGGAAAGCAGACTGAGCAAGGCATGGAAGCAAGCCAGTAAGCAGCAACCAAGTTGCTTTGGATCCATGGTGTTTTATCACACAGTAGCAATCCTAAGGTGACAGACATGACCATGTTTTGGGGATGACTATAGTGGCAACTGAACTCTGTGTATGCAGAGCTCGGTGGGCTGGGCCGTGGGAGCCGGGGGGATCAGACACCTGAGGACAGGGCAGATGATGGAGGCCTGGCTTGTGAAGTTACAGAGGGATGTTTGAGAGCCCCTTAAACAACCAGGGCTTCCTGGGTGTGGTGATACACACCTTCAGTCCCAGCACTTGGGAGGCAGAGTTCAAGGCCAGACTGGTCTTCAGAGTGACCAGAAGGTAAGGGCTATGGAGAGATCTTATTTCAACAGGACAAAACAACAAGAAGACCATGGTGAGTGCTTGATATTTGAAGTGAGTTTCCGTGCTTTGGCTCAGCTAGGGCTGCAGAATCAGCCGGGGTTAAGAAGAGACCAGCATAACTGAGAGGAAATCTAGGAAGTGTGCGTGGAAGGCATCCTCCATCCCCCCTGGATGCACACAGAAGCTGTGCTCAGAGGTGCCCTGGGTTGAACCTCATGCTGGCAACCGAACTTGGTAGGTGTGGTGCTGGTTTTGAAGGCATGAGGGGGTCAAGGAAAGCAGCTGAGGCCTGGCACTGTGAGAGGCCAGAGGTGAGGGGCAGACTGTGTCAGCGGAGGAACCAGCGTTTTGGAGATGTCAGTACCATGGACTGACCACCAGAAAAGCAGCAGCGGCCTCTGTTTAGAAGACAAGCTGTGTGCGCTGCAGAGGGCGGAGCTGGAGAAGTGACCCAAGCCCCTTGTTGGAGCCCAGAAGTTATGTGTGAATCCCAGACATTGAACATTGAGCTACTTACACAGTTGGAGTTTGGTTTGCTTTTGTCCAGGTTGTTGACTGTGCCCTGGTTCTTCCTTCTTGAAATAAGGAAGTATTTAGCTTGTTTTCAATTTTACAGGAACCCACAGTTGAGAGACTAAAGATGTATAGATTTTAAAAGAGATCTTGAAGTTTTAAGGAAACTAAATTTCAAAGTGTTTGTAAGGCTGTGGGGGCTTTTAAGATTGCGAAATGTTTTATATTGTAATGTTAATATTAATGTGTGATCTTGGGAACGAACGAGAAAGGAAAGGTTGTAGTCTAACAATTATGTGTTTGTGTGTCAAGTTGACAAGGAGTGAATTTTTATGTCAACTTGACACAAGCTAAAGTGATCTGAGATGAGGGAACCTCAAGTGAATAAACACCTGTAGAAGATCCAACTATAGGCAAACCTGTAGGACATTTTCCTAATTAGTGGTTAATGATGGAAGCCCAGCCCATTGAGGGTGGTGCCATCCCTGGCCGCTGGTCCTGGGTTCTGTACTAAAGCAGACTGAGCAAGCCAAACAAGCAAGTCAGTAAGCAGCAGCCTCCATGGACTCTGTACCAGTTTCTCCCTCCAGGTTCCTGCCCAGTGTGTGTTCCTGTCCTGACTTCCTTCAATGATGGATGTTGATTTGGAAGTATAAGGCATATAAACCCTTTCTTCGCCGAGATACTCTCGGCCGTGGTGGTTCATCAGAAACCAGAACGAAGACAGAGAGGAAGGGTTTACCTTGCTTACAGTTAGTGGGAAGAGCCTATCATGGTGAGTCAGCTGTTCAAGTCAGGTCCACAGTGAAGCAGCAGAGAGGTGAACCCTGGTGTTAGGTTCATCTTCTCCTTTCCATTCAACCCAGGACCCCAGCCCAGAGGATGATGCAACTTAGCTGTAGGGCAGGTCCTCTTCTTTATCAGTGACAGAGATAGTTAGAGGATTGTTTCCATGGTGATTCTATCTCCTGTCACGTTGACAATCTAGATTAACCCACACAGCAAGAGCAGGTGTGAGGGTGCCAGGCAGGGTTCAGAGGAGCCCGGGGAGATCAGGGAAGCCCAGGGAGGTTCAGAGGAGCCTGGGGGAGGATCAGGGAAGCCCAGGGAGATTCAGGGGAGATGGGAGGTTCAGGGGAGCCCACAGGGAAGCAAGAACATGAGGCTCAGCTCTCACAAGTGAAGGGACAGCAAGCTGTGGCTGAGGAAGGCAGGGAGACTGAACTGAATGAGAACTGAGAGTTGACATGCAAAAATGGGAGTGGGATGAGGAAGGAGCCCGGGCCTGGGGAGGAGGGCAGAACCTGCCAGGTCTTGGATGATTTTGCTTTTCCTGGAGAGACGATTTCTATGTCTCCTTGCAAATAAAGGGGAGAATAAAGGACAAAAATGAAAGGTGCCACATGACTGCAACTCAGTGAACCAGTGGGTTTATCCTGGGGATGCAAGAACGGATGAGGGTCCCTTACAGGAACCAAAGTGAATCAAAGAGACGTGCGTCACCAAAGGTCCCAGCTGAGCATGAGTGGTGACCAAAGAAGGATGGCACACTTGGGCTTCCCAGTGCAGCTTGTAGGCAGCGTCAGCGAAGTCTTTGCTTTCCCAGTAACTCACTCTGTTTGGGTATGTGGTGTGTGTGTGTGTGTGTGTGTGTGTGTGTGTGTGTGTGTGTGTGTGTGTGAGAAAGAGAGAGAGAGAGAGAGACATAGAGTATGTGTGAATGTATGTGCATACATGTGTCTGTGTATACATGTCTGTGCAAGAGAGGCCCACATTAGTTATCTTCCTCAATGGCTTGCCACATTACAATATTTAATATATATTTTTACTTATGTGTGTCCTTGTGAGTATATGAATCTGTGTGACTGGTGCCTGCAGAAGCCAGAAGAGGGCACCAACTTCCCTGAGAACAGAATTAGAACTAGGTGTAAGCATTCAGAATTGACCTCGGAGAACACAATCTGTGGCCTCTGCAATAGTCTTATGAACTTCGGACATTGAACCCCAACTCTATCCTCTTCCTTACAATTCTCCATCCTCCTTCTCACAACTCTCCATCCTACTCCTCACATCTCTCCATCCTCCTCACCTCTCTCCATCCTCCTCACCTCTCTCCATCCTCCTCACATCTCTCCATCTTCTTCCTCAAACCTCCACCCTCCTTACACCTCTTCACATTTCTCCATTCTACTAACCTCTATCCATCCCCCTGACTTCTGTCCATCCCCTCACTTCTCTCCATCCTGCTCACATTTCCCCATGCTGCTCACATCTCCATTCTTCTCACATCTCCAAATTCCTCAGAACTCTCCACCGTGCTCCTCAGATCTCTCCATCCTCCTTCTCACATTTCCACCCTCCACACATCTCCATCCTCGTCTCATCTCCATTGTCCTCACAACTCCATCCTCCTTACATCTCTCCATCATCCTCACATCACCACCCTTCTCAAATCTCCATCCTTCTCACATCTCAATCTTCGTCACATCTCTCCATCCTCCTCCTCACATTTCTCCATCCTCCTCATATTTCCATCCTTCTCACATCTCCATCATCTTCACATCTCTCCATCCTCCTAACATCTCCCCATCGTCCTCCTTACATCTCTCCATCCTCCTCACCTCTCTCCATCATCCTCACATCTCTCCATCCTCCTCAATCTCTCCATCTTCCTCACATTTCTCCATCCTCCTGACATCTCTCTCTTCCTCATATCTCCATCTTCCTCACATCTCTCCATCGTCCTCTTCACATCATTCCATCCTCCTCCTCACATCTCCATCCTCCTCAAATCTTGCCATCTTCCTCACATCTCCATCCTTCTCTGTTCTCCATCCTCTTCACATCTCTCCATCGTTCTCACATCTCCAACCTCTTCACCTCTCCACCCTCCTCCCATCACCGTAGTCCTCACATCTCCATCCTCCTCACATCTCCATCCTCCTCCTCACATCTCCATCTTCTTCATATCTCTCCATCCTCTTCTCTTCTATCCATCCTCATTACATCTCTCCATTGTCATCTCATCTCCATCCTCCTCACAACTCATCATCCTCCTCAAATCTCCCCATCCTCCTCATATCTTTCCAACCTCCTCACATCTCTCCATCCTCCTCACATTTCCATCCTCCTCACATCAGTCCATCCTCCTAACATCTCTCCATATTCCTCACATCTCTCCATCCTCCTACTCAAATCTCCACCCACCTCACATCTCCATCTTCCTCACATCCCATTCCACCTCACATCCTCATCTTCATATCTCTCCATCCTCTTCACATCTCCAGCCTACACACATCTCTCCATCCTCCTGACATCTCAACCCTCCTCACATCTCCATCCTCCTCTCATCTCCATCCTCCTCACTTCTCTCCATCCTCCTTACATCTCTCCATCCTCCTTACATCTCTCCATCCTCCTTACATCTCTCCATACTCCTCACATCTCTCCATCCTCCTTACATCTCTCCATACTCCTCACATCTCTCCATCCTCCTCACTTCTCTCCATCCTCCTGACATCTCTCCATCCTCTTCACATCTCCATCCTCACATCTCTCCATTCTCCTCTTCACATCTGTCCATCCTCCTCCTTACATCTCTCCATCCTCCTCACATCTCTCCATCCTCCTCACATCTCTCCATCCTCCTCACATCTCTCCATCCTCCTCACATCTCTCCATCCTTCTCACATCTCTCCATACTCCTTACATCTTTTCATCCCTCTCCTAAGGTCCTTTTTATCCTCCTTATTTCTCTTCACCTTCTTCATGTTGTCACAGTTTCTCTTTAATGCTTACTTGTTCTTACTTGAGAACTCTGACTAATATATTCTCTCACCAAATATATTGATTCTTTATGCTTGCTGACCAGTAAGTTCCTTGTCTGATCTTCTGGACTACAGCTGGTGAGATGACAGACAAATACCTCCCTTCCCAGCTTCACTGTGGGTGCTGGGGATCAAGCTCTGGCCTTCATGCATGCCTAGCAAACACTTTACAAATGAGCTCTCTTCCCAACCTCACCCCTGGTAATTTTCAATGTTCTACAATTATCTGTCTATTGATTTCTCAGTGTGTTTTAGTTACTTTTTGTTACTATGGTAAGACATAGAAAGATTGACTCATTTTCTGTCCTTTGTATATGTTAGCTTTGAGTTTTCAGATATATGTTTCATTTGAAAACAGTCATGGAAGCCAGGAAATTAGTGAGGGGCCACAGAAAGTGCGGGGCTTTCAAGGGACCAGGGAAGGGGGACTTGGAACCCATGGTACAAAGGTTTAAAGGGGTTTAGATTTAGAATAGGGATTGGGAAATTGGGGAGGGTGGGAGGTCATGGTAAAGGAGGAAATATGGGAGGGATACATAACACTAAAGATAGCTGAATTGGTCCTAGGAAAATCTATACCACACTGTGTGTCTGAGCTCCAGGTGAGTCAGCCAGTGTGTGGGTGTTTTATCTGAGCTCCAGGTGAGTCAGTAGGTGTGTATGGGGTGTGTCTGAGCTCCAGGTGAGACAGCAGGTATTTGTGAGGGTGGTGTGTCTTAGCTCCAAGTGAGTCAGCAGGTTTGTGGGTCTGTGTCTGAGCTTCAGGTGAGTCAACAGGTTGTGTGGGTGTGGTGTGTGAGCTTCAGGTGGTTCAGCATGTTTGGAGTGTAGGGGCGTCTGAGTGCCAGATGAGTCAGCAAGTGTGTGTGTGTGTGTGTGGTGTGTCTGAGCTCCAGGTGAGTCAGCTGTTGTTTGGGTCATATGTATGAGCTCCAGGTGAGTCAGCAGGTGTGTATGGGGTGTGTCTGAGCTCCAGTTGAATCAGCATGTGTGGGGGTGTCTGAGCACTTGGTGAGTCAGCAGTTGTGTGAGTGTGTCTTAGGTCCATACATGTAGGCAGGTGTTTGGGTGTGTGTATCTGAGCTCCAGGAGAGTCAGCAGGTGTGTGGCTGTGTGTTTTAGGTCCAAGTGTGTCAGCAGGTGTGATGGTGTATATGTGAGCTTCAGGTGAGTCAGCAGGTGTGTGGAGGGGGATGTCTGAGTTCCAGGTGAGCCACCAAATGTTTTGTAGTGTGTCTTAGCTCCAGGTGAGTCAGCAGGTGTTTAAGTGTATGTATTGCTCCAGGTGAGTCATCAAGTGTGTGGGTATGTGTCTAACTAAATTCTGGGTGAATAATTAGGTGTGTGAGTGTGTCTGAACTCCAGGTGAGTCACCTGGTATGTGGGTGGTATTATGAGCTCCCAGAGAATCATCAAGTTTGTGGATGGTGTGTCTGAGCTCCAGATGAGTCAGCAGGTGGGGGGTGTTTATGAGCTCCAGGTGAGTCTGCAGTTGTGTGGGTGGTATGTATGAGTTCCAAGTGAGTCAGCAGGAGTGTAGATGTGTTCCTGAGCTCCAGGTGAGTCAGCAGGTGTGTGGGTGGTGTGTCTGAGCTTCAGGTGAATCATCAGTTCTGTGGGTCTATGTATGAGCTTCAGGTGAGTCAGCAGGTGTGTGGATTTGTGTCTGTGCTCCACGTGAGTAAGCAGATGTGTGTGTGTGTATGGTGTGTCTTAGCTCCGGTAAGATGGCAGCTGTGTGTGAGTGTTGTGTCTGAGCTCTAGGTAAGGCAGCATGTGTGTGGGTATGTATCTGGGGTCCAGGTGAGTCAGCAGGTGTGTGGGAGTGTGTCTTAAGTCCAGGTTACTCAGCACGTCTGTGGGGGGGGGATGTCTAAGCTCCAGGTAAGTAACCAAGTGTTTTGGAGTCTGTCTGAGCTCCAGGTGAGTCAGCAGGTATGTGGGTGTGTGTATGGCTCCAGGTGAGTCACCAAGTGTTTTGGAGTGTGTCTGAGTTCCAAGTGAGTCATCAGGTGTTTGGCTCTGTGTCTGAGCTCTAGGTGAGTCAGCAGGTATGTGTGTGGTATGTTTGAGCTCCAGGTGAGTCAGCAAGTGTGTGGGTGTGTGTCTGAGCTCCAGGTGAGTCACCTATTGTGTTGGAGTATGTCTGAGCTTCAGGTGACTCAGCAGGGGTGTAGGTGTGTATATAGCTCCAGGTGAGTCATCAAGTGTGTGGGTGTGTGTCTAAGTAGCAGGTAAGTCAGCAGGTGCCCAGTGGGTGTGTGTCTGAGATGCAGGTAAGTCAGCAGATATGTGTGTGGGTGGTTTGTCTGACCTCCTGTGGAGATAGCAGGTATGTGTGGGTGTTGTATCTGAGCTCCTGGTGAGTCAGCAGGTGTGTGGGTGAAGTATCAGAGCCCAGGTGAGTTAGGAGGTGTGTGTGGAGTGTATCTGAACTCCAGGTGAATCAACACATGTGTGTGGGGGGGTGTTTCTGTGCTCCTAGCAAGTAAGCAGTTTGTTTGGGGTGTTTGTCTGAGTTCCAGGTGAGTCAGCATATGTGTGGGTGATGTATTAGCTCCAGGTGAGCCAGCAGGTGTTTGTGTGGGTGGTGTGTCTTTGCTCCAGGTGAGTCAGCAGGTGTGTGGGTTCTATGTATGAGCTCCAGGTGATTCAGCAGGTGTGTGTGATATGTCTGAGCTCCAGGTGAGTCAGCAGGTGTGTGTGAGGGTGGTGTGTCTGAGGTCCAGGTGAGTCATCAGGTGTGTGTGAGGGTGGTGTGTCTGAGGTCCAGGTGAGTCATCAGGTGTGTGTGAGGGTGGTGTGTCTGAGGTCCAGGTGAGTCATCAGGTGTGTGTGAGGGTGGTGTGTCTGAGCTCCAGGTGAGTAAGTAGGTGTTTGTGGGCTATGTTTCTGATCTCCAGGTGAGTTACCAGGTGTGTGTGTGGTATGTCTGAGCTCCAGGTGGGTCAGCAGGTGTGTGGGGGTGTGTCTGAGCTCCAGGTGAGTCCTCAGATCTGTGGGTTGTGTCTGAGCTCCATGTTAGTCATCAGGTATGTGTGTGGTCTGTCTGACCTCCAGGTGAGTCAGCAGGTCTGTGGGTGGAGTATCTGAGCCCATGTGAGTTAGCAGGTGTGTGTTGCGTGTTTGAGCTCCAGGTGAGTCAGCAGGTGTGTGGGGGTGCATGTCTGAGCTCCACGTGGGTCAGCAGGTGTGTGTGTGGGGTGTCTGAGCTCAGGTGTGTCAGCAGGTGTGTGTGTGACTGGTGTGTCTGATCTCCAGGTGAGTCAAAGGTGTGTGTATGGGTGTGCCTGAGGTCCAGGTGATGCAGCAACTGTGTGTGGATGTGTCTGAGCTCCAGGTGAGCCAGCATGTATGTGTGGTGTGTTAGCTCCAGGCCAGTCAGCATGTGTGTGCGTATTTGTCTGAGCTCCAGGTGAGTCAGCAGGTGTGTTGTGGGATTGTGTTTCTGAGCTCCAGGTGAGTCAACAGGTGTGTGTTGGGTGTGTCTGAGCTGCAGGTGAGTCATCTTGTGTGTGGGTTTGTGTCTGAGCTGCAGGTGACTCAGCAGGTGTGTGGGTGTGTGTCTGAGCTCATTGTGAGACAGCAGGTGTGTGGGTGTGTGTCTGAGCTCAAGGTGAGTCAGCAGCTGTGTATGTGGGTCTGAGCTGCAGGTGATTCAGCAAGTTTCAGGGGGGTCACAGGTACCTCTAGAAACAACAGCGTGAATCGGAAGATAATTATTGATGAAACGCTTGCTGTGTAGGTGTGAGGACTAGATGTCTGTCCTCAGAGCCCATGTAATTCCAGTACAGAGAGAAATAGCCTTGCTGGTCAGTGAGCACAGGTGAAAAAGGGAGAGACCCTGCCTCACAAAACAAGGTACACACAGCTGGAGAACAGGCTCTGTGGTTAAAGGCTCTTGCAGGGGACCCAGGCTCAGTTCCCAGCATCTGTATTTTGCAGCTCATGACCACCAGTTGCAGGAGATCTAAGGCCTCTTCTGGGCTTGGTGGGTACTGCACGCGCACACACACACATGCTTTAACAATTTCTGGGGATGGATTGGTGGCTGTGCAGTACAAACACTTGCAGAGGACCTGGGTTTAGTCAGCACCCATATCAGGCAACTCACAGTCACGTGTAGCTTCAGCCCCTTTCCTGGCCTCTGAGGGCACCTGCAGTCATGTGACTCATAAAAACTCATGCAGACACACATTACATTGATACATAATTTGAAAATAAAATAAATAAAAAAAAATAGAAGATGTCAGTGGTGGTGGCCCACGCCTTGAATCCCAGCACTCAGGAGCAAAAGCAGGCAGAACTCTGTGAGTTTGAGGCCTGCCTGGTCTACGCAGTGAGTTCCAGGACAGAGAAACCTGCAGTGAGTTCCAGGACAGAAAAACCTGCCGTTAAAAAACAAACACATGAAAAGAAAACAAACAAACAAAAAAATGAAACAAAAAGGAAAGAATTTTGATGTCGACATTTACATGCACACATACCTTACACAAAGTATGTTCACACACACACACACACACATACACCACACACAATAACTCCAGACACCGGAAAGAGAGTGAAATATAACTGAAGCTTTATTGGAGGGCTGGGGTACTCAGTTGGGGCAGCCGAAGACCACCATGGTCTCTGTGAACGCCCCGAGGTTCTCACACTGTTTCTGGTTCTCCTCATCCTGGCATTCCTCAGCCTCGGGCCAGAGCTCCACCCAGGTATCCTTCCCAATGATGTAGCTGGTGCTGGCAAGGGAGAACAGGTGAGGCTGGCTCCAGGGGAAGGGGGCGGGGCTAAAGGGTCAGCCCCTAGCTCAGCACACGTGGCAGCGTGGACACTTACTTGGGCTTCTCTCCCCAGAGGTCGGAGGACAGGCCCCACAGGAGGTACTGCTTCCCGTCCTGCAGCTTCAGGGCTTGCCTACACTTGATGTGGCTGATGAACGTGCGTTCCTGCCCTACCTGCACCTCATCTGAGCCTGTGGAGCAGGGAAGGGGACGCTGAGCTCCCGCCGAGGGAGCGGGGGCGGGGGAAGGGAGGACGGAGGGCTACCTGACTTGATGACCTGCTCGATGGTCATGGTGTACTCATCGAAGTCGTTAGACAGCTTCGTAGCAGCGAGCCTGGCCCTGTACACTGTGGGGGGAGGGGCGGTGGTGGCCATGAGCTAGGCTGGCCAGTGGGCTCTCGCCAGCACATGCACCTGACCATGGGACTCCCCCACCAAAAGCAGAGACAGGCTAAGTCAGAGCCACCGACACCTCAGCCTGTCCCCTCCCAGGAATGCACACAACCAGGCCGTCCCACAGCCACGCTCAGACTCACTCATGTAATCAGTCATAGCTGCCTGGGAGTAGTTAGAGCTGCCCACAGGCACAGCCATCCATGGGAAAGTCTCATATGATGGAGGCTATGGGCAACCCCAGGCCACAGAACCATGTACACACTCTAGCCACACATACCATGGACACGATTAGAGTCTTAGGCAAGTAGTCATGGACACAGAGGCAACTATTCTCAGCACAGCCATCCCCAATGACAGTATCATGTAACCATGGTAACCCGCCAGATCACACCACACACATGATTAGAGCCAGGTGTAAGGACAGTCATTTTCATGATGGCTATAACTGCGATCCAAAGTCACCACCGAGCACTGCAAATACACAGCTACGCAAAGTCACCACTGTCACCAAAACACATGTCCAACTCAACTCAGGCATGTGCAATTACAATCACCTACAGCTACAGGTGCGTGCACAGCTGTAGCTACCATGTGTGCGTGTTTTTGTCTCTGTGACTATGTTCACAGGTTGTCATGGTATCTGTTATCCACTTGACAGACCTGGGAAGAAGGAATCTCAGCTGAGGAACTGTTTCCATCAGCGTGGCCTGTGGCTATGTCTGTGGGGGCATTTTCTGATTGCTAACTAATAAGGAGTGTCCAGCCCACTGTGAGCAATGCCATCCCTAGACAGGTGGGCCTGGGCTGTGTAAGAAAGGTAGCTAAGCAGGCCAGGGGTTGGGGCATTAGGGCATGGAATTCCTCTGTGGTCTCTGCTTCAATTGTCATCCCTTGATGACAAATGGTAATCTATAAAATGAAATAAACCCATCCTTCACCATTCGGCTTTAGGTCATTCTTTGTCACAGAGAGGCTAACCGGAATAAGTGTACATGGTCATGTGTGTGGGCGGGTGCATGCGTGTGTGTGTGTGTGTGTGTGTGTGTGTGTGTGTGTGTAGGTCAGAGACCACCTTTGTCCTTTTCTGTTTTTTTCGTGTGTCTGTGTGTGTGAGTGCAGCATTTGCAGAGGCCAGAGGAGGGTGCTGGATCTCCTGGAGCTGATGGTCCAGGCATCTGATGTGGAGTGCTCCAATCCACGGAGCCAGCTCTCCAGCCAGCCTCGTCCATCCCTCCTGTTTGTTTGAGACAGGATCTTACTGAGACCTTGAACTCAGCTGGTATGACTAGGTTAGCCCTGAGAACCTCCTGGCTCTACCTCCGCGGTGCTCAAGGAAGTGACAGAAGCCACCATACTGAGTATTTTAGCTAGGTGCTGGGGATCAAGCATCACGCCTGGGCATCCAGAGCCCTACTGACTGAGCTGTCCCCATCCACAGTCCCACTTAAGCATGGCTGTGTACTACAGCCTCCTGGCCAGCCCCACCCGTGCACACCCACCTTCTCTCACCACCGATTCTCTACTGTTTGGCTACCTTCTTGTCAATGAAACTTCAGGTTCTGGAGGAAGGGCCCTTGAGACTCAGGAAATAAGGAAACTTACAAGGCCCACAAGGCCCCTTCCAGAGCCTATGAAAGTCATTCACCCTCCTGCAAGGAACCCCTCATTCCAGCTCTCATGAGGAACCGCAGCAACGCACTGGTTCAGCAGGCTGGACCTGGGTGGCTTGTGCTCTATCTGCGGTGAATGTCTCCCCAGGGAACATCATACAACACAGACAATGGCTCTTCGCTACACATCTACACATGTCCCAAACACAACAGCTACACACAGCCACACGCACCACGGCAGTTCCCTGCTGGTCCCACACCATCAAGCCACCTGTCGCTCGCTCTGCAAGGTCTGACAAAGCCACTGGAACCCACACTCACCGTAGTCCACTCCAGGTTCGCAAGCCTTTTCCAGCCGATCGTTCAGGCTGACCTTCTCCTGTGCCTGATGCATGAAGCAATTCTCTGCAGGGTGGGGTGACACAGGCTCTTGAGTCCCTCTGCCCCTCCAGGACCCACTGTCTGTGTTGGGGCTGGTCCCAGAGGGGACACCTATCTTATTCCATGTCCCCTGGGTGACGCTTTCAGGCCATCCCCCACTCAAGAGAGCAGAGAGTCTGTGTCGCTGTGACTTGCCCGGATCCACCCTTCACACCCTCCAGGTGCCCACCTTTCAGGTGCCCACCCTCCTGGTGCCCACCCACCTGGTGCCCACCCTCCAGGTGCCCACCCTCCTTTTTCCCACCCTCAGCACAGCGGCACATTTCGTTGTGGCAGAGCTTGCTCAGCATTCCATTCTCCTTATCCACATGGTAAAACTGGGTGCACGATTCCTCTGTGGGGAGAGGTGAGGAGAAATCAGAGGGCCAGGGACTCCACCTCGGGGACCATTCCTTCTAGGAAATGCCCAATGTTTGAGTCCCCTTAGCCCTGAGATGCTAGGTCCCCAACCTCAGACCCCTGTGACGCTCAGACCTCAGGTCTTCTGATCTTTTGGCCGTTAGACGGTATTGTCTTGAGACTCCATCTAGAGACCTGAGATGCTCAGTCATCAAAACTCTAGGTTTCTGGGATTCTCAGGCCCTCCCAACTTCCAGATTCCTGTGACCCTCAAACCTCCAACCTCTAGGTCTCTGGGACCCTCAAACACCAACCTGCAAATCCGTGGACCCGAGTCTCCCAATTCTTCTATTCCTAGGACCCAAAGAACCTCAGCACATGGATCCCCAGGACCCCCAATGTTTTGATCATTGGTGCTGCCAGATCTGATGCTCAGATCTCCAGGTTCCGTGAACTCCCAGAACACCCAATATCCAGTCCTCGCTGGCTGCTCACCCAGGTTGTAATAGGAGTAGACCTTGACCGACCCGGGCTGGATAAGTCCCACATTGAAGAACTGGTGAACGTTGAAGGATAGACATTCTTCTTCGGAGTGTGAGATCTGAGGGGAAGAATGGAGCTGGTCAGTGAGTGTCACAGTGGGAGTCTGGGATACAGTCTTAGCCCTTGGAACCATCGTGAAGAGTTGTGGGACCAAGCATATTCTAGAACAGTTGTTTCCAACCTGTGGGTTATAACCCCTTTGGGGGTTGAATGATCCTTTCACAGGGGTCACCTGAGACCATCGGAAAGTACAGATATTTACGTTATGATTCATAACACTAGTAAATTACAGTTATGAAGTAGCAATGAAATAAATCTTATGGTTGGAGGTCAGCACCACATAAGGAGGCGCAGTAGAGGGTTGTGGTGTCAGGAAGGTTGAGAAGCCCTGCTCTAGAAGGTGTGGGATGAATCGGCACCAATGAGTGTTTGCAGCCTCACTCTGAGTTAGAGGTATCAGGTGACTCCAGCCAGCTGGTCACTGTCTCCCTGCTGTGGTTTGACTATGACTTCTCTTCACTCATACCGCAGCCACAATATAATGGCATAAACTAGACCAAATCTTTAGGGGAGATAACTGGGTCATAGGGAATCACCTTTGGAGGGGATTAATGCCTGTCTGGGAGGAGCTGGCCAGGTCTCGGTGGAGTGGCTTTGTTACTGTGATGTAGGTCATTATAAAAACGAGTGGGCTTCCTGGACTTCTCTTGGCCCTGCCTGCAGGGTGTGGCTTTGTCCTTGAGCTCTCTCTGGCCATCATGGCCGGACGCTTTTGTTAGAGACTAAATAGTTGGGAGCAACCAGTCTTTGGCTCTTCTTATCCAAAACTTTAAATCCCTCTCTATGTCACAGCACCTCAGGTGTTTTGTGACAACAACGTGAAGGGCGCTATGACAGTGCTCATGAAAACATCACAGATAGCTGGGTACGGTGACATGCCTCTATCACTCCAGTGCTCAGGAGGACGAGGCAGGAGGAACTGTGAGTTTGAGGCCAGTTCAGGCCCCATGGAGAGACCCTGCATTCACTATCAAACTCACTCAAAGTTCACTTTTCTTAGGCTATTGCTACAAACGCGAAGATCCTAAGGATGGCAGACCCAAATGTGGAAGGAGTCTGGTCCCCGCATATGGAGCAGGATTCTGTCTCTTGTCACTTACCCACACCAATTAGAGTATGGGGGAGACGGGCGACAGTCTCAGGCTGGTCACCTTATTTTACAAACTCTCTGACCACCTCACAGCACAGATCTTGTATTCCCAAGCTTGGGGCTAGCCTGAGCTAGCTGTCACAATGGAGGGAGAAACTCAGCGAGGAAGGGGAAGGAAGAGAGGCATGGAAGCCTCCCTGGGGCCACAGTACCTTTTCGAGGTAAATGATGAGGGTGTTCTTGGTGGAGAAGGCTGAATTCATCTCGTACTTGGAGATGTATCTGTCCACTCCGTTGCTCAGCTGGGGAAGAGCAGAGTTGGTGAAAATCCCTCCTTGTCTCCCCTCAGCCTCTTCCAGACCTCAGACTCTTCTCCTGCACCCCAGACCCAAGCCTCCCTACCCGTTCCAGGTCATTTGTGTCTGGAGCAAATCCAGTCATCATGGAGATGTCCAGGATGGACATGGTTGCATCCACATCTCCCAGGTACCTGTACAAGGAAGAATAAAAGGTTGTGTGATTTCAGGATGGGGGCAGCACCCAGGGTCAGTGTCTGCATGAGGGGTCTCAGTCCAGGCTCCTGATTCCCACCCAGGACTGAAGAAGAATTTGGTTGGGAGACCCTTGTCTGAGAACAATGTAAGTAGACTTGGACGGGCATCCTGGTTCATGCTGCTGTCAGAGGCTGAGGTGGGAGGATTGGGGCTGAGGATAGCCTGGGCTACTTAGTGAGTCATCCCAGGGCTGGTGTGGCAGCCCAGAGAACTGGTGTGATGACAGTGTGGATGACTGGCAGGATGGTGTAGAGGGGTGGAGGGCTGACATGACACTGAGGGAGGGTGGGCATGGCTGTGTGGAGGACTGATGTGGCAGTGTGGAGGGCTGGTGTGGCAGTGTGGTTGGCTGGCGTAGCAGTGTGGAAGGCTGTTATGGCAGTGGGGAGGGCCGGTGTAGCAATGAGGGAGGGCTGGCGTAGCAGTGTGGAGGGTTGGTGTGGCAGGGTGGTGGGCTGGCGTGGCAGTGTGGAGGACTGGTGTGGCAATGAGGGAGAGTTGGCATGGCAGTATGGAGGGATTGTGTGGCAGTGTGGAGGGCTGGTGTGGCAATATGAAGGGCTGGTGTGGTGGTGTTGAGGGCTGGTGTGGCAGTGTGGAGGGCTGGCGT
>PVIU01027579.1:0-20268 GCA_004026605.1 Ondatra zibethicus | reverse complement strand
CAGAATGCTGACAGATGTAATTCTTAGAAGCAGACAGTATGACCGCAATAATGGCCAAAAATATGTTAGTTTCTCTTTTGCCTGAAACTGTTCCTTCTTGAATTCTGTATATAACCCCTAACATGAAATAGTAAAAACACAGCAGATTCAAAACGCAATCGTGTGTTCGTGTCTGTCTGTCATCGCTGAACCCCAGCTTTCCTGAGTACCTTCACCCTCGTTCTCCCTCGGTCTGTGGCTCTCCCAGAGCCGATCCGTGGCAGACGACCACAGTTCTGTAACTCAAACTGTGCTTGCTATCTTTCCACCTTCTGACATATGTGTCTGGGAGTCACCCTTTGAGTGGTGTCCCCTGAAAATGAGCCTCTACAACTGCACTGCTAGGACAAACAGGTGCTTATGGGAAGGTCATTTATTTAACATCATCACCTAGGAAGATGTCTCTGTGTAGCCATTGGCCAATCAGCAGGCAGCTCTCAAATCACCTGGAAGGCACTAAATTTCATTTTTCTCACCAAGCTCCCTGTAGCCTAGGGGGAGTTACCAGGATTTTGCCAAGGGAGATTCCTGGCACACCCTCCTCCACCAACAGCAGAAATAGGACAACAAACAGAGCAGTCAACCCTTCAAGAACAACAGGGGAATGTGCAGCATGCCAAGGGAGGACCATGGGGTTCTGTCTTCTCCTGAATCTTGCCAGGCTGGACCTGGGGTGACTCCAGCTCAAGGGCTGTCTCTGTCCTGGACAATGGCTTCTGCATTTGCTGGAAAACATTTTCAAACAGACCTCATGAGCTTACTTAAATCCTTCCAAGGGGTGAGATGTGGAGGAGGTCAGGGTGAGGAGGCAGGAGGTGGGAGGAAGGAAGTGGTGCTCACAGGCAGCAAAGAGTTGCAAGCCCATGGTTCAACAGGCATCTCCAGATCAGGTTGGGAATTCTCTTCTTTCAGCCATGCTGTCATACTAGAGAAGATTCTAGAATTCTTTTGAGAAGGAACAGAGGGAAGGTTGGTAGGGACGTAGTTTCTGGTAGACGTACTATGTTCTCCGTCGTGGAGAGCAGCATTGCATGTGTGGAGTCTGTGAAACTCATAAAGTCCAAAGCTGGGAAGGCTCTCAGAAAAGTTGGAACCAGAGCACTCAGGGAAGTGTATGTGAGAGATGGTCATGTGAAACCACAGAGCTCAGGATAGGGTTCTAACTGAAGGGACAAAGCCAACTCCCTACACTCCCCAACCTCCACTGCTTGCAACTCCTGTCCCTCCCCCAATGCCTGGGCCCCAGCCTGAGGCAATCAAGGGCCAGCACAGCCTACTCAAAGCTGCCAAGGGGCAGTAGGGGCAGTACCACAGCTAGAAACTTTGGTCACCATGCCTCTCAGACCAGCAGGACCGACAGATGAGGATGGAAATCAGCCTTTTCACTATTGGCCCTTCGCAACCAGCAATCTATACAATTGGGCATACTCAGAATACTCCTTTTTCTGAAAAACTCCAAGATCTTTTTAACCGGTCAGAAACTGTCCTCTTCACCCACCAGCCCACCTGGAATGACTGCAGCCAACTGTTGAAAATATTGTTCACAACTGAAGAGCGGAATCAGATCCTTGGGGTGGCCTGGAAATTGGTTCCAGGGCCAATGGGAGCTCGTATAACAGATCCCACTCTCATTAGTGCCTATTTCCCTGCCACCAGACCCGAATGGGATTACAACACAGCACAAGGTAAGGAGAGGCTCCAGGTATGTTGTCAGGCTCTATTGGCAGGTCTCAAGGTGGCTGCACGCAAGCTGACTAATATGGCTAAAGTTATGGTGCAAGGCAGGGGGCAGACGAAAGTCCAGCAGCCTACCTAAAGCGCCTCCTTGAGGCCTTCCAACAATACACTCCATGCGACCTGCAAATGGAGGAATCCACCCAAATAGTGATGTTTGCCTAAGTAAATCAGGCTGCTCCCGACATTAGAAAAAAATTACAATCTTTAGAATGGCTAGGGAAAGAAAAAGTTCCAGAGAATTAGTGGCAATGGTGGAAAAGGTTTACAATAAGAGGGAGATGGAGGAACAGAAGGAAGAAAGAAGGGAGAGGTTAAAGGAGAGAGAAAATGAGATAGAAAGCAAAAAGGGAGCTTGGCCTGAATCCTGTAACAGCGACAAGCACAACATAGACAAGACCTAAAAGAAATCCTGATGGCAACAGGTGTCAGATGGCCCAAACTGTCTCAAGACACTGAGAGGAGACTGCGACCCAAACCCAAGGTAAGCAGGAACCAATGTGCCTATTGTAAGGAAGAAGGGCGTTGGCTTAAGGACTGCCCTAAGAAGGGGGGGTGCCCAACCCAAGTACTTCTGGCAGCCTGGATAGAAGACAGTGACTAGGGGAGATGAGGCTCGGAACCTCTCTGTGAGTCTAGGGTAACCCTAAAGGTGGAAGTGAAACCTATGATTTTATGGTAGATACAGATGCAGAAAATTCAGTCTTATTAAAACAAGGGGGCCCATGTCCACCAAAATTACCTGGGTCCAAGTGGCCACAGGAATCAAATCTTACTCATGGACTACCCAAAGAACAGTCAGTGGACTCGGGAATGGGATGGGTAACCCATTCATTCCTAGTAATACCCGAATGCCCCTATCTTCTGCTGGGCCAAGACCTCTTTTCCAAAATGAAAGCCCAAATTCATTTCTCTGAGAAAGGAGCCAAACTGGTCCATCAGAATGGAGAGCCAGTCAGGGTCTTGGTCACTAGTGACTTGGCTGAGGAATACAGACTCTACCAGGAACCATCACCAGTGCCTAATACAAAGAACTGGCTCCAGCGGTTCCCTCTGGCTTGGGCGGAGACAGGAGGCATTGGACTGACCCTTCACAGGGCCCCAGTCTACGTTGAGATTAAAGCAAGAGCGGATCCCATTAAAGTCTGCCAATATCCCATGCCGCTGGAAGCGAAAAAAGGAATCACCCCCCCACACACACACATGCAGAGCCTATTGAGGCTTGGGGTCCTAAAACCTATACAGTCTGCCTGGAAAGTGCCCCCCCCAGTTGCCAGTTTTAAAGCCTCATAGTAATGGCTACTGCCCAGTGCAGAACTTAAGGGAAGTCAACAAAAGAGTAATGGACACACACCCTACTGTCCCTAACCCTTATACACTGTTGAGTACTTTGCCTTCTATCCAGCGATGGTACACTATACTGGATCTCAAAGATGCATTCTTCATTATCCATTAGCCCCTAAGAGCCAGGCCTACTTTGCCTTTGAATGGCATGACCCAGAGATCAGAATCAGTGGGCAGTTAACTTGGACCCACCTGCCTCAAGGCTTCGAAAACTCTCCCATCATCTTTGATGAGGCACTGCATGAAGACCTGGGGGAATATTGACCCAGATGTGAGTCTATTACAATATGACCTGTTGCTTGCTGCAGAGGATTGAGAAGGTTGCATAAGAGGGACTGAGCATCTGTTGCACACCCTTGGAGAACTAAGATACTGAGCATCAGCAAAGAAGGCTCAGATCTGTCAATGACAGGTAACCTATTGGGGATATGTTCTTAAGGAAGGGCAGGGATGGTTGTCTGAGGCCCATAAAGAGACTGTGCTAAAGATCCCAAACCCCAAGTCGGCCAAACAAGTTAGAGAATTTCTGGGGATGGTGGGATTCTGCCACCTATGGATCCCTGAGTTTGATGAGTTGCCAAACCCTTATATGAGGCCATGAAAGGAGGTCAGGACTTTAGCTGGAGGAGAGACAAAGGGCATTCGAAGCTCTAAAATGCAAGCTCCTGGAAGCCCCAGCCTTGGATTGCCGGATGTGAGTAAACCCTTTCTCCTGTTTGCAGACAAGAGTGGGGGATAGCAAAGGGAGTGCTCGCCCAAACTATGGGGCCTTGAAGGCAACCAGTAGCCTATTTGTAAAAAAAAAAACCTGACCCCACAGCATCTGGGTGGCCCCCATGACTCTGTATCATAGCTCCAGTGGCCTTATTGGTAAAAGATGCAGACAAACTGATGCTGGGCCAAAATTTGACTATTATGACCCCTCATGCATTGGAAGGAGTGCTGAAGTGACCCCCAGATAGGTGGCTGAGCAATGCCCAAATGACCCACTACAAGGCACTACTGCTTAACCCCACCCAAATAACCATCATGTTCCAACTGCCTTAAACCCAGCCACCCTACTGCCAGATCTGGATTTAGAGGCCCCGCTACATGATTGTTCTGGGATACTGGCTCAGGCCCATAACATCAGACCTGACCTGAAGGATGTTATTCCTATCCCAGATGTGGAGGTCAGAGATACTGGCTCAGGCCCACAGCATCATACATGACCTGAAGGATGTTCGTATCCTAGATGCAGAGCTCACCTGGTTCACAGATGGCAGCTGTTATGTGCAGAATGGATGAAGGTATGCAGGGGTCACAGTGACAATGACTACAGAGGCAATATGGGCTGGACCCCTACTATGGGACCTCGGCACAAAAGCCCTTACAAAGGCCTTCCAGATGGGAAAAGGCAAAAAGCTAAACATCTACACAGACAGCAGGTATGCCTCTGCCACAGCCCATATCCACTGGGCTATCTACCAGGAGAGGGGGTTGCTAACAGCAGAAGGAAAAACTGTTAAAAACAAACAGGAGATTCTGGATCTCCTACAAGCATTATGGAAGCCCACAAAGTTGGCAATAAAACTGCCCTGACACCAAAAAGGCTCTGGAACAATACAACTGGGAAACAACCTGGCCCACAAAACAGCAAAAGAGGTGGCTTCTGCCCCAAGGCCTATGGTGACTTTAACTGACCCAGGAGCCAGGGGCCTGCCACAAAGTCCACACCTGAAGATCTAGCCTGGATATACACTCTCCCCATGGTCCAGCAAATAGAGGAATGATGGAAAACTGCCAAGGCGAGTCATCCTGCCCCAAAGGCTGGGATGCGAGATACTTAAGAAAATGCACCACTCCTCATACCTGGGGACACGTAGGATGCTGGACCTGTTGCAAAGGGCTCAGGTCAAAATTCAAGATAGTGACCACTGTTGAACAGATAGTGGCATGCCAGCTGACAAATGCAGTGAGCACCCTCTCCAACCCAGGGGCCCATCAGCAGGGAACTCAACCAGGTACATACTGGGAAGCATGCTTTACTGAAATCAAACCTGGAAAATTTGGATACAAATATCTCTTAGTGTTTATAGATACTTTTTCAGGATGGATTGAAGCATTCCACACCAAGTACAAAACAGCCACTGCGGTGGCAAAGAAGCTGATTGAAGAAATCTTGCCTAGGTATGGGTTCCCAGTCATGATAGGGTCAGATGATGGCCCTGCCTTCGTCTCTCAGGTAAGTCAGAGAGATGACTTACCACTGCACTGGGGACTGATTGGAAACTTCATTGTGCATATAGACCCCAGAGTTCAGAGCAGTTAGAAAGGGTGAATAGAACCCTAAAAGAGACCTGACTAAATTGGCCTTGACACTGATGCTGACTGGGCAGCTCTCCTTCCCTTTGCCCTTTTTAGAGTCAGAAATATCCCTATCAAATGGGTCTGACTCCTTTTGAAATTATGTATGGGCACCCTCCCCCCATTATTCCTAACTTACAAACTGACCTGATTACTGACTTAGACAATCAGGACTCTGGTGTAGGAGGTTCTTCTGTTCATGTTTTGCTTTCATTGGTTAATGAATAAAGAAACTACTTTAGGCCTGATAGGGCAGAACTTAGGTAGGCAGAGAAGACAGAACTGAATGCTGGAAAGAAGGGCAGAGTGGGAGACCCCATGGATCTTCTGCCTGAGACAGGCGCTGGTTAGAATCTTGCTGGTAAATCACAGTCATGTGGTGATACACAGATGGGTTAAATTAAAATGTAATAATTAGTCAATAAGAAACTAGACCTAATGGGCCAAGCAGTGTGCTGCGGGAGCTCCTTCTGCTCCTTCAGCCAATAGCCTTTGAGATATCAGCCCACTGGGGCATGGTCTCTTTAAAAAGCAGCGGCAGCCCTCCTCTCGCTCTCTTGCTTTGGACTCTGGTTCCTTTTCTGGTCATGTAGAGGGCTGTTGTCTAACACAGTGTTCTGTAAGTTTTCCTTTAAAATGAATAACCCTTTTATCAATAATAATCCCAAACTGGTGTGGGATTGTTTCCTACATTATCTGGCGCCCAACATTTGGCTTTATAACTCCCATCCCCCAGCTCGGCTGCCTGCCGCCGGCTCAGCTGCCTGCCACCAGCTTGGCTTGGCATGAGCCCTTCCTCAGCCACAGCCTGTGTGTGGAGTCAGCAGTTAAAAACTCCATGCCGCCCGGGATCCAGGGGCCCGGGCAGAGCCACCTGGTTTGATCGTATCTGAGCGGGTTTTAAATCCCCCTTGTAGCACAGCGCTTGGGCAGCATGAGTCAGAGAGCAAGCAGTTGCCAAATACTGAAAATCCCCTGGGGAAAAACTCCCTGTGACATCCAGTGGAAGCACTGTTTGAAATCCCTGCCACAATGGACTGGAGTGCTGACACAGCGTTTGCATTTGCACCATGACCCTTTGTCCCAGCGGAAGCAGCATAGGGATGCTGGGCGCGCAGTTGGCCGTTCTCGCAGTGGCTGTGTCACGAACCCTGGGTGAGCCCTGGGTGAGCTGTGCTGTTTATCAGCTGCTGGAAGCTCCCTGGGTTTTTGTTCTTTGTGCCTGGACTCTGGGTTTTCTTCCTCTGTTTACATCTAACCTCTCAAGTAACTCATTTTTCCCCAGTTTCTTAACAAGTATCAGGGCTGATTTTACCACAGGATCTATCCTGACACCATTTCATTGATTCCAGCCACGACTCGGAAACAACTCTATCTGGTTGTTAACAGGTAAAATGGCAGGTTTCGTTTTTAATGGGGCTCTAGCCATGGTTTTGCTGCCACTATGGAAGAAATCACAAGAGGCCTATATGCCTATGGAGATCAATTTCCTGGTTATTAGGTTTCAGTTTTCTTCTCCATATTATATCATTATGGAAGTATATGGCATTAATTGATAGGATTAATACCATGATAGGCAAAATTGACTCCATATCTAAGGGTACTAGGAATTTACCTGAGAGGGTCCAGGCTGTTTAATTTGACTTTCAGAAGTTATCACAGAGTTTTGATAAGGTAACAGACAGAATATACCTCCAGGATGGCAATTTACACGATGTTCAGGAGCATTTCAAGGAAGAGATGTTATCTTTGAAAGGAAACATTAAGACCTTGGAATCACAGGTACAGAATGGGGACCAGAAAATTGATTCTGTAGGGAAATCACTAGAAACATTTGCAGGTCAAGAGATTCAGTCTTTACGAGAGATTATGATTAAGAGATTTGAAATGATTGAGGAAATTATTGAAGCTGATGAACAGGGTGAGAAGACACAAGGGCAGAATACACTATCACCATCGGCTGTCAGAACTGGTTTACCCAGGATTTTAGTGACATACCCTGTAATTTACTCTGACAAAGAGTCAACTTTAAAGGCTCGAAGGGAGCCAAAGAAGCTAGATATACGATGATAGGAATGAATGACCTAAAGGAGAATAAGCAAGCCGTCATTAATTATGGCTTGCACTTTACATTTGTTAAGGAAATGATAAGAACTTGGGCTTCTAATGTCAGGGCTATGCCCCATGATTTCTCACAGTTATATCCGCTGTGTTGGAAGCTGGACCTTCCTTGATGTTTGAAACTTATTTCAGAGAAGAATCCAAACATATGGAACAGAAAGAGAGAGCAAAAGATGTGGAGGTTTCCCAGGATCAAATTCTTGGTGTAGGAGCTTATGCTGATCCACATAAAGCAACTAACAAACCTTTGGAGGTACCAACAGCCCTACCTTTAAAATGGCTGAGAAGCCAATATGGGTTAAGCAAATGGCCTCTAGCTGAAGATAAATTGCAGGTTTTAGAACAATTTGGTACAGGAGCAATTAGATGCTCGACATAATAGTTGAGGAGTCAACTAGCCCTTGGAATTCTACTGTGTTTGTTGCAAAAAAAGAAATCTGGTAAATGGAGCATGGTGGCATATCTAAGGGCTGTCAACAAGGTAATTCAACCTATGGGCACTCTACAGTCTGAAATTCCTCTGCCTTCTCTGTTACCAAAAGGATAGCCTCTTATAGTTATTGACTTAAAGGATTGCTTCTTCACTATACCTTTACAAGAAAAGGATAGAGAAAAATTTGCCTTCACAGTGCCTACTTATAATAATTCTCAGCCTATTAGGAGATACCAGTGGACTATGCTCCCACAGGGATGCTCAATTGCCCAACCCTGTGTCAATACTTTGTAAGTCAGCCATTAGAAATAATCCATAAGCAATTCCCTAAGTCTATAATTTATCATTACATGGATGACATTTTGCTATCCGATTCAAACATAGATACTTTAGAAAGAATGTTTGAGGAGGTAAAGATAGTTTTGCCTAAATGGGGAATACAAATTGTTCTGAAAAGATTCAAAGAGGAGATTCTGTTAATTACCTAGGTTACAGAATAGGTTTACAGAAAATTAGGACACAAAAGGCACAAATTAGAAGAGACCAGTTATGGACTCTTAATGACTTTCAAAGATTGTTACGAGACATTTCCAGTCTACGACTGGATAACACCTGATCTAATAATTCATTTAAACAAAACCTTAGATGGTGATCAAGATTTGAATAGTCCCAGAGAATTAACAGCTGAAGCAGAAAAGGAACTGACGATGGTTGAGGAAAAATTACTGGAGGCACATGTGGATAAGGTGAATCCAAATCTTAATCGTATTCTAGTCATATTGCCTTCCAGAATTTTTCCTATGGGAATTTTAATGCAAAGGGAAGATATTATTTTAGAATGGATCTTTTTACCACACAAACCAAGTAAAAAATTAAAAACTTATGTAGAAAAGGTCTCTGAATTAACTATAAAAGGTAAACTGAGACCTCGTCAACTAGCAGGTATAGACCCAGCAGAAATTATAGTGCCTTTCACTACTGATGAAATAAAAAGTTATGAGAAGACAATGAACCATGGCAAAGGGCTTGTGCTAATTTTCTGGGAGAAATTAATAACAACCATCCCAAATGTGATAGACTTAACCTTGTAAAGAGAATTTCTTGGATTCTTCCTCAAATTGTACGTGATGCTCCAATAACTAGAGCCCATACATTTTATACTGATGCTAATAAATCAGAGAAGGCAGGTTACAAATCAGACAATTTGAGTAAGGTGGAACAAAGCCCTTATAATTCTGTCCAGAAGGCAGAATTATATGCCATTCTTATGGTGCTAAGGGATTTTAAAGAACCTCTTAATATAGTTACTGACTCACAATATGCAGAAAGAGTTATCTTGCCTATTGAAACCGCTGAATTTATACCGATGATACAGAACTGACTTCATTGTTTATCCAGGTACAAGACATGATCAGGAATAGGTCTTGTCCTATGTACATAACACACATCCAATCTCATATGGGTTTGCCAGGTCCTCTAGCACAAGGTAATGCAGAAATTGATCAATTATTGATTGGAAGCATGTTGCAGGCCTCAGAATTTCATAAAAAACATCATGTCAATAGCAAAGGTTTAAAGAGTTTTCTATTAGGTGGCGACAAGCTAAGAAGATTATAAAGAGATGCCCTACTTGCTCTTTATATAACCAAACACCACTACCTGCAGGGACTAACCTGAAGGGTACTTAAAGGAATAAAATCTGGCAAATGGATGTGTTCCACTTTACAGAATTTGGAAAATTAAAATATATATATCACACCATTGACACTTATTCAGGATTTCAGTGGGCAACTGCTTTAATCTCAGAAAAAGCTGATTCAGTAATCATACATTTGTTAGAAGTTATGGCCGTCATGGGTATACCTGCACAAATAAAGACAGATAACAGTCCAGCTTATGTCTCTAGGAAAATGAAACGGTTTTTTGCTTATTATAATATTAAGCATGTTACAGGTATACCTCACAATCCTACAGGTCAAGCAGTTGTTATAGAAAGATCAAATCGAACTATAAAGGATATGTTAAACAAACAGAAAGGGGTGGAAAGTGCCCCAGAAATAGATTACATAATGCCTTATTAACCTTGAATTTTCTTAATGCCAATGAGAAAGGGACAACAGCAGCAGAAAGACATTGGATAATGGAAAAATCTGCTGAACTAAATCAACTGGTTTATTTCAAGGATGTGGTGACCTCTCAATGGAAGCCGGGAGATGTGGTATATTGGGGAAGGGGTTTTGCTCTTGTTTCCACAGGAGAAGAAAAATTGTGGATACCACCAAAATTAATAAAGGTTCAGTTTGAAGAGGAGAAACCTCTTGGAAAGGAGAAATGACAGCTCATCCACAATGATGATAATTGTGGTGGTAAGAAAAACATATAGGATGGGGGCAGGGTTCTGTTCTTATCCCCGCAGGAAAACACTCATCTTTGAAAAATTCAAGGGACCCTGGAAGTTTGAATACTGACAGTTGGAAAAATAATTATCCAATAGGGACTATCAAGAAAACCGAATAGGTTCTTTAAGTACAAAAATCTAAGATATACATTTATATTTCTAAATTTATAGAACTGGTTTAGGAGTTGGACTCTGGCTCAGTCCCTCTCTAATCCCAAGCCTGTTGTTAAGAGAAAAACCCAGAGTTTCTGGAGTTTCTGTCTCATGTCAAGAGCCATGATATGGAACAGAAAGAAAAATGAATTTAGAAAACATCTTTGCTTTTCTTCATATCCATTTTTGTCTTTATCATGCCTTTCATTGAATATATACATCTGTATATGTCTATATAATGTTTAAGTTTTCCACAATGAACAATGAGTTTTTCCTGCAGTGTATTTGAAGTTTCCAGGAAGAAGATGGGGCTCCATAACAACAACTCCACCTGGTTGATATGACATCATGATACTGATAGCACTACTGCAAGACCTGTTTTGGGTACCAGCTGCACAAGACAGTTCCAACTTGGTTAGCTGAAATGGTGCACATCTTTTACAACATTCTGTCCAGAACTCCACAAAATACTCAGAGACTATTTGCAATTTTACCAGACATTGATCTTGAAATTTAACCATCATTTTACTTTCACAGGATCCCCTAGAAAGAACGTCACCCCCATGACACCTGGAAGTAATTCTAGAGGACAATGTCCCCTCTACCAGCACAGTTTGTCCTCAGACTTAGGGACATCATTAAGGAGTTGATTATAGTTGGTATACAGTTGAGGGTTGGAGGAGGAATTTTATAAGATCAGGGATCTCTTTGGGAAAAAAAAGAGGGAAATTGGATGATGGGATAATAGATTGGTATTTGTGAGTTATTGTTTATAGATAATTACATTGGCATAGATTCTTGTATATGGATACAAAGTTAAATTATATTGAATATTGTATGCATTCATGCTTCTACCTCTGTTTAAAACATTTTAGGTATTAAATTTCTACCTTTGTACATTTCTACCTCTGATCAAGTTATTTATACATTGTTTACATTTGGAGGTCATTGTCCTCAATTATTACATAGTTAGTCTTTAAGTTAGATGGGTATTAAGAATTGTAGATCAATAGTCTTCTATGTTTGTCATATTTATAGTTAGACTAATCAGGTTCTTTAGATACATAGAGATTATATTCTGTATAAATAGATAATCTTAAACCTCTTCAAAGAACTGTAGAAAATGGCATTTAATCTAACTTAGAGTTCTGTGGTAGCAAGACACAATTGTTTCTGGCAACACCGATCTATTCCCGAGAGGTTGTTGAGCACCAAAGACACTCCACTTGGAGCTTGTCTTCTTGGCAAAACAGGCCTCTGGACAAGGAACTGCCCATACCTCAACTACTGACAAAATATATAGTATCTGGAAATGGATAAGCAGAACTGTCAAATCATGCCAAGACAGGGTAAGACAGTTTTGAAAAATTTCTTGCCTTTAAAAAGAATCTGTCAGTTATTCTAGGCCTTAGTGAAAGTTGGTTGCTTCAACATTGCAAACGTGATTTTGGGTGATTGCCCAGGTAGCCAGTTGTCTCTGTGATTTGCTGCATGTTTTGGAAGTTGTTTGATTGCACTTCCTAATTACTCAGGTAACATTATTTCTGTTCTTGGATCTTCGATGGGGTTGAAGACTGGATAAATGTAGTTACTTTTCTCTCATGACTTGGCCAAGTTATTTATTATATAAGACTTAAGCTAGTTAAAATAGGATATTTGTTCTTATTGTATATAATTTTTTAGTAGGTTTAGAACTCTCTTACTTAAACAAAAGGGGGAGGTGCTGCGGGAGTTCCTTCCACTCCTTCAGCCAATAACCTTTGAGATACCAGCTCACTGGGGTGTGGTCTCTTTCGCTTTAAAAAGCAGTGGCAGCCCTCCTCTCGCTCTCTTGCTTCAGACTCCAGTTCCAGCAACTAGACTTCTTTCCTGGTCGTGTAGAGGGCTGTTGCCTAGGATGGTGTTCTGCAAGTTTTTTCCTTTAAAATAAATAACCCTTTTATCAATAATAATTCCAAACTGGTGTGGGATTGTTTCATGCATTAGTGTTTCAATCAATACAGTTTCTGTGTGGTTTATTTAGGTGTAAGCTAGCCAGGACAAACAAAGGGCCCCTCTCCCCCTTGTAACAGGACTCATTCAATGCCATCCAGTGGCTCCAATCGGTTCATAAAACCATATGACCTAAGCTTAGGGCAATTTATAAAGCTGCCTCTGTTCCAACCCCTCAGGCACAGAGACTGGGTTTTAATCCAGAGGCACCACCCAAAAATCGCTGGAGCTGAGATTGAAGGGGCCCTACATGGTTGTCCTGACAAAACCAACCACCCTTAAGGTGTACAGCAATGCCTCTTGGGTCCATTATTCACATGCCCACCCAGCGGATCCCTTCACCCTACAAGAGTACTATTGCAGCAAGACCTGGGGGGCATCCAAACACCCCACCAACCCCCTAAAGGTCTGGCTCAAGTGTCATTCCTGATCCTGTTGATGTTGATGCTGGCTCCCTCTGCTCCGGCTAAAGAAATCAACCCCCATGTACCCTTTAAACTGACTTGGGTCATTGAGGATGGCGAGCCATACGAAACTCTGTACCAGACTACCCATGTGGCCCCATTGAACACCTGGTGGCCTGACCTAGAGTTCTGCTTTCGTGACCTGAACCATGTCTATAGAGCAACAGGCCAGCTGGAGGCCAGAAGGTATGGTTTTTACATGTGCCCAGGTCACATCAGAAATAGGAATCAGCACGGGGGACCTGGAATCCTCTTTCTGCAAAAGCTGGTACTGTGCCACCTCTAATGATGGGGAATGGAGATGGTCTGTAAGTAGACCAGACTTAGTCACTTTTAAATATGTAAGACCAATCTGGTATGGCCCCCCTCTTCCTCAGCCCTGCAGGACAGGTGACCTAGACCAGATAAAAATTACTTTCACTGATCAGGGAAGATGGGACACTTAATGATCATCAGGCCTATGTTGGAGTGTAATATATTATAGATATGGGGGACATGTCCCATCCACCCTTGTAATTCAGCTTAAGATAGAGTCAATAAAACCAGCAATAATAGGCCCCAATAAGGCACTGGACCCAAATCCTACTCCCCCACCCACAAAGAGGCTGGTGCCCCAACAATTGGCTGTAACCACACTTTCACCTAAAATACCAGCTCCAGGTACTTTAGCTATTACCAAGCCTTCGGCGCCAGGACAGCATCCCCTCCTGGAGCTTCTGACTAAGACTTACATGGTTCTAAATGCCTCATGGCCGACCTGAACTAACTATTGTTGGCTCTATTATGATGCGGCTCCTCTTTTGATGAGGGAATTGTTGTCCAGGGCCTTATTCAAGAAGCGGCTAAGTCTGATAAATGTCACTGGTGCTCATCACACTCTCTAACCCTGGAACAAGTAACAGGATGGGGGCTTTGCAGAGGTAAAGTTCCCACTGCCAAGGCTTTTCTTTGCAATTCAACTTATCCCCTCACAGCTGCTGCAGAGTACCTAATGTCCCACAAGGACACCTGGTGGGCATGCTCCTCGGGGGTTAATTCCCTGTTCACATGTTACAGTTCTAAAGGACTCCAACGGATATTGTGTCCTCATCAGACTGGTACCCCAGCTCCAAGGTTTCCTAGATAGAGTGGAGCAGGATGCTGGTCTAACTAGAATAAAAAGGGAGCCCATGAGCACCCTCACACTCAGCATCCTCCTAGGGGTGAGCCTCACAGGGTTGAGGACAGGAACTGCCTCTCTTCTGTCCCACAGTGAACATTACTCTGCTTTGAGAGAAGCTATAGATGCTGACATAGAATGCCTGGAGACCTCAGTCGCCCACTTGCAGGACTCCCTCTCCTCACTGGCTGAAATGGTTTTACAAAACAGAAGGGGACTAGACCTAATCCTTTTACAACAGGGAGGGTTGTATGCAGCCCTGGGGAAAGAATACTGTTTCTATATAGACCATTCAGGACTTGTAAGGGATACCAGGGCCAAGGTACAGGAGGGACTTACAAAGAGAGAACTGGAAGCCAACCGAGGATAGTTGAATCCTGGTTTAATAGTTGCCCCTGGCTGACGGCTCTCATCTCCACTCTGACGGGACCCCTGGGAATTTTGCTGATACTGCTGGCTTTCGAACCATGTATACTCAATAGGCTAGTCCAATTTATAAAGGAAAGATTGGGGACCATCTGACTTATGGTGCAGCGCTCTCAGAACTATAGACCCCTCAGGACAGAAGATACCTGTGAACTAACTGTAAAAGACCCAGGATTGGGTCGATCAACAAGAAAAGTGGGGAATGAAGGGACAAAACCAACTCTATTTTGTGCTAGACCCCCATCGTTGCTATCAGCAGAGCGGGAAGTTCCCTAGACTGCAGCCCAGCTGCTCCAGGTGGCTGTCAGTGGAGTGGAAAATCCCTTAGACTGGAGCCAGTCAGAGAGTCACCCGCACCCCTTATGCCCGTAACTGTAGATTTGTGATTTTTTTGCCTTTATAAACCCTACCTAAGAACAGTGGAGCACCTTCTCTGGCCCCCGCTGTGCTGCTGTGCAAGACAGGGTCCCTGTCATGATGTGCACTGCAGGATTAAACCTTGCTTTTGCATTTCAGTGAGTCTGTGTCTCTGGTGGTCTTCTTGGGGTCCCTGCGACTCAGACACAACACTAACCTGATGAGACCCAGACACCAGGGAGTGTGATCAATGAGAGCAAGGACCCATCACTAGGGTAAGATTATGAGGTCCAGGCCTTGGCTCTGCAGCTGAGGGGAAATATGGAGATACTGTCACAGCCTACATGGGCCTCAGCCTATTCTGGCCCTGGGTGCACATGAAGTGATACGGGACCTCCTAGAGGATCAGGCTGAGGCTTTCTGTGGACAGGGGTCATGACCACTATTGATCCATCTTCCAGGAAGTGGTGAGTGGGGGATGGTCCTTCGAGTAGGGGAGGGAAGTTCCCACCCAACACCACTCTTATGTATGACTATTTTTTCTTTTTTTTTTTTCTAAGACAGGGTTTCTCTGTAGCTTTGGAGCCTGTCCTGGAACAAGCTCTTGTAGACCAGGCTGGCCTCGAGCTCACAGAGATCCACCTGCCTCTGCCTCCCGAGTGCTGGAATTAAAAGTATGTGTCAACACTGCCTGCCTAGTTACGATTTTTTTATTAGTTTATTTTTTGACCAAAGAAAGGCTTGGAACTTCCACAAGGTGTTCTGTCTAACCACCATGAAGAATTTTGTATCAGAAAATGGAGCATGAAGAATGGAATCAGGGTGGAGGGTTGGGGTCTGGGGGTGGAGGTTTGGGAAACCTGGCCTGAGTCCCAGAGGTCTGTGCAGGAGGTCAACACAATGGAGTTACAGAGATGGAGAGTGTGCTTGCTAAAGATCCCATAGAGTGGTGTAGAGATGGGTTCAGGGGATGGAGGCAGGGCAGGGGATGGAAAGCTAAAGATGCAAGGATAAATTTCGAGATAGAAATTTCACAGAAAAAATAGAACTAATATATGTGATACTAGAGTCAACAGAGACACAAATGTCCTGGTGGGGAGGACAGATGGGTGTGCGAGTAACAGGGTGTGGTGGTTTGAATGGGAATAACCCCCATGGCTCAGATCTTTGAATACTTGGTCCCCAGTTGGTGGAAATGTTTGGGACAGATTAGGAGGTGTGGCCTTGTTGGAGGAGATGTGTCACTAGGGATGGTTTGAGGTTTCCAAAGCCCATGCCTTTCCCAGTTAGCGCTCTGTTCACCTCCTGAAATGGATGAGATGTAAGCTCTCAGCTACTGCTTCAGCACCATGACTGTCCACCTGCTTTCATGTTCCTGACCATGATGGTCATGGCCTCACCTCGGAAACTGTAAGCCCCAATGAATCCTTTTTCCTCTAGGCTGTGCTGGTCATGGTGATTTAGTCTTGCAGTGGAAGAGTAACTAAGACAAAGGGCATGAAGGGAGGACAGACTCTCAAAGAGAGGTCAGAGATGAGACCAGGGAAAACAGATGCACAAGGAGTCACATCATGGCAGATGCCTGGAGAATAATAGACACAGCACGGTTACAGAAATACAGGCAAAGCAGGAGATGGCACTGTCTTCTGAGAATCAGCCAGAGGAACAATGTAAGGGACACCTAGAACTTGATGATGCACCTCTTGTTTCCAAGGGTCTCGCTGAACCCAGTCCTCCTCTTTCACTCTGTCATGTCCAACATCATCTGCTCCATGATTTTTGGTGAGCACTTAAACTTCTAGGATCTCAAATTTGTATATTCACTAAGTTCACTGAGCAAAAGATTCACTATCACCAGCTCTTTCTATAGCCAGCTAAGGTCAGAGATTACATCATGGGCCAGGAATCAGTGTGGGTGGATTCTGGGAATATACCAGGGGTCTAGAACATAGAGGCAAGAAAGAAAGCCCCCAGAGGTCAGATTTCCAGAGAAGAGAATTATTTTATCCTCTCCGTGCTTCTGAATATGGTATCACTCAATGGGTAACCGGCAGCATCCATAGCAACTGAACAAAAGGAGCTGTACTGAGGTATGCTCAGATTGCAGAGTGTGTGCCCAGCATGCATGGAGCCTTGGGTCTGAGTCTTAGCATCACATAAAGGAATTGTACTGGGGCAAGCTTGTTATCCTAGTATTTGGAAGGTTGAGGCAAGAGCTCAGGAGTTGAAAGTTATCTTCAGTTTGTTATATGGAGCCTAGTCTGGAATACATGAAACTCTATCTGAAAAAATAAACAAAATTCATCTTTTTCTCAAGGAAATACATTGTTTACTTGTTTATAGAAGTCTGAGATAGCATTTCTGGTTCTGGTTTGCCCATTCTTACATCCCTAGACTTCCAGGAACACACCTTCCCTTCAAACTGTATTGACAGTCTTAGGAATATCAGAATGATTCTAAAATATCCCACAACAGCCTGGAAGCCTGTTAATGGTGGCACACAGGAGGGCATTTCTCCCTCAAGATGCTGGGTGATCAGGATGGCAGGACTGTTTCTGCAGCACCGCAGGATAGGGGCTGGCATTGCATACAGGGACATTTCCAAATACACAATGGAAACTTGGCTGGCTCCCTGTGAGTGACTTCTGATGGGTGTGTCCCCCAGAAGACCTCTGGTCAGACAGACATTCTCTAACTACTGCTGGGATGAGTTGGATCTGAGCTCCAGGGCTACCCCTGGATCCACTCCTGCCTTAGTCTCCCGTGTGCTGGGATTACAGGTGGGATCCATCACACCTGGCTTCCCTCATATTTTATTTGTGTGTGTAGCTGGGGTGGGGACAAGCTTATGGAGACTGGCGAACACCTGTGCAGCATGGACTCTTGGGACTGAACTCAGGCCATCAGGTTTACACAGCTTGTGTTTTACCTGCTGAGCCCTCTCACCAGCCCCCTCAACCTTTGACTAACTCTTCTTCTTCTTCTTCTTCTTCTTCTTCTTCTTCTTCTTCTTCTTCTTCTTCTTCTTCTTCTTCTTCTTCTTCTTCTTTCCCCTCCTCTTCATCCTCCTCCTCCTCTTTCTTTTCTTTGTTTTCTTTTTGGTGTTTAGATACAGGTCTTCTCTGTGTAGCCATGGCTATCCTGGAACTTGCTCTGCAAACCAGGCTAAACTTGAACTCAACAGAGATGCACCTGCCTCTGCCTCTCAAGTACTGGGATTAAAGGCATGCATCACTACCCCTGTGGTTTTGGAAATCCTTTTTCAGTCTATTTTATCTGTGGTTTGCACTGAGTAGTTTCTATCATCCTGTCTGCAAGTTCACTCATTTCTCTTTCATTGATAATATATTGCTGAGCTCAATTTAGTGTTTAAATTTTTTGGATACTGTAATGTTTAGCGCTGCAATTTCCATTACAAGATACTAACCTCCCATTCATTGCAACCTGCCTAACACCAGCAGAAATCAAGGAGTTTTTTTCTTTAAAGACTTACTCTTCATGCAGTGCCTTCAGAGGCCGGAAGACAACATAAGATACTGGAACTGGACTTACAGGCAGTTGTGAGGCACGATGTGGGTGCTGGGAACCTATGTCCTCTGCAACAGCAGTCAGAGCTCTTAACCACTAAGCCATCTCTCCAGTCTCAAGAATTTTCTCATTGAGATGTTGGCATAGAATCAAGGACGTTTTAAGTGTTAGACATGTGCTCTACCACTGAGCCACACTCCTGGTCCCTCACTGGGGGATTCTAGACAGGGCTCTACTGCTGAACCACACCCATTCCATCACTGGTGGATTTTTAAGCAAGGACTCTACCACTGAGCCCTGTCCCCTCCTCAAGAATGCATTCCTAAACTTGTGAGTTTTGTCTATAAAATAAAAACAAATCCAGTGGACTGATCCCAGCATTAAAGTGACACCAGGTCCCACAAACAGAACAAAACATCCCCAGTGAGATCAGGAGTACATAGACTCCTCTCCAGAAATCACTCCTGCAGTAAGATGAGCTCTCATACCTCTGGCCTGATGCAAAGAGCTCAAAGAGGAATGAGCTTTGAAAATACATTGGCAAACAAATAAATAATTCAATTAAAATGTGTTAAGCAAAGAGCCTCAGGAAGCACTCTGAGAGGGAGGCCCCTGGGAGGCCACTGAAAACCCCGGACTTCTCCCGACATGTACCTGAAGATGCTCACAATTATGGACAAGATCCAGAAGAATATAGAAAATGAAGCTGTTGTCCTCTGTGTCCTTTGCCCCAGGAATCTGAGGCGGGGAAAATAACGTGTACAGGCCATGGATTTGAACATAACACCTTGCCCTGGGCCCTACAGGCTGGAAGCAAGAGCCATTGTCCTAGGTTAACAAACTAGTTACCCTGCAGCTATCACCTCCTTGACTGCAGTGTAGCCAATGATGTCACCATCTCCCTTTGTTTTCTGAGACAGTCTTTACTCTGACCTGTTGTACACCCTCCAGACTGACCCGCTCCAGTGTGTGGCTTTCAAGTGTGGACCCCCAGAGCTGGCCTTTTTTTTTTCCTTATTTTTATTTAGTTATTTTTTCAGGTTCTTTTTAAAAGATTTATTTATTTATTATGTATACAGTGTTCTGTCTGCATATATTTCTGCACGTCAGAAGAGGGCATCAGATCTCATTATAGACGATTGTGAGCCACCATGTGGGTGCTGGGAATTGAGCTCAGGACCTCTGGAAGAGCAGCCAGTTCTCTTAACCTCTGGGCCATCTCTCCAGCCCTGATAGGGTCTTGTGTAGCCTAGGTTAGTCTCAAACTCTGCTTCTTATCTGAGGGCAACTTTCAGCTTCTGATCCTCCTGCCTCTCCTAGACAAGTTGCAGTAGGGGTCTGGAAACAAAAAATGAAGGCTCCTGCAATCTGCTTGCCGTGGCTTGAATGTGTACTTGTACTAATTAGTTTGTCAACTTGACACAAACTACGGTCATGTGGGAAAATGAAACATCAATTAAGAAAACACGGGGCAGAGCGGGCAACTCTCAGTAAGCCTGCCCTTGGGGCTGGGAACCTCGCCCAACCAACTTCCGCAGATTCATCTGGACCCGGACCTGGGAGCCGAGCAGAGCCGAACGGAGCAGAGCGGGCAACTCTCAGAAGAGATGGGCAGGCGCCAATCAAAGAATTCATCCAACAACCTGAAAAGCAACATGATAACACCAGAATCCAGCGATTATGGAACAGGAAAACCCGAGCAACCTATCCCAGATGAAGTAGAAGAAATTGACTTTAAACGTAACTTTATGAAAGTTATAGAGTCCTTTAAAGA
>PVIU01027578.1:0-20236 GCA_004026605.1 Ondatra zibethicus | reverse complement strand
AACCCAGACACAGAAAGACAATTATCACATGTACTCACTCATAGGTGGTTTTTAAACAAAAGGCAAAGAAAACCATCTTACAAACCACAATCCCAGAGAATTTAGACAACAATACGGACACTAAGAGAGACCTACATAGATATAATCTACGTGGGAAGTAGAAAGTATAAAAAGACAAGATCTCCTGAATAATTTGGGAGCATGGGGAACTTGGGGGAGGGTTGAGGGAGGGAGGGGAGTGGCAGGGAGGGGAGCAGAGAAAAATTTAAAAAAAATTAAAAATTAATAAAATAAAATAAAAGGTGTGTGCCACCACCGCCTGACTGACCAAGGCGACTTATAAGAGAAAGAGTTTACTGGTGCTTACAGTTTCCAAGGGATAGAGTCCATAACCACTATGCAAAGGAGCACGGCAGCAGGCAGGCAGGCATGGCACTAGAGCAGTAACTGAGAGCTCGTGTTTTCCATATAATCATGAGGCAGAGAGAGAGAAACACTGGGAATGGTACAAGTCTTTTTTTTTTGCTTCATTTAAAAGACAATAATTAAAATAACTAATTAATTAATTTTGGGGGACAGGCTCCTTAGTGTGACTGGCTTGAAACTTGCTTTGTAGACCAGAATGATCTTTTTTTTAATATTCTTTTATTTTTCATTCAAAGAATTTACACTTCCTCCCCTTCTCCCAGTCCCCTCCCACTCCCCCACCAACCCTCCTCCTTCCCCCTGCTTCCTTAAGAGGGGGCAGGGTACCCTTCCCTGTGGGAAGCCCAAGGCCCTCCCCCCTCCATCCTGGCCTAGGAAGGTGTGCATCCATATAGACTAGGTTCCCAAAAAGATAATACATGCAGAAGAGATAGGTCCCAGTACCATTATCATTGGCTTCTCAGTCAGCCCCCATTGACAGCCATATTCAGAGATTCCGGTTTGATCATATTCTCATTCAGTCCTGGTCCAGCTGGATTTGGTGAGCTCCCATTAGATCAGGCACACTGTCTTGGTTGGTGGACCAGCCTCTCCCGGTCCTGACTTCCTTGCTCATCTTCTCCCACCGTCTGCTCTTCGACTGGACCTTGGGAGCTCAGTCCATTGCTCTGATGTGAATGTGGGTCTCTGTCTCTATCTCCATCAATTGAACGAAATTTCTATGGTGATGATCAAGATATTCATCAATGTGACTATGGGACAAGGCTAGATCAGGCACCCTCTCCTCTGCTGTCCAAGTACCTAGCTGGGGACATCCCTATGGACACCTGGGATCTCCTCTAGAGCCAAGACTCTTCCTAATCCTAAAATGACTCCCTTAATGTAGATACCTTATTCCCTTCTCCAATATCCACCCTTCCTCCATCTCCACCCTCCCACTCCCCCAAGCTCTCTCCAGTCCATCCCTTCTCCCTCCTTCTCTCCCTTTCCCCCATTCCCCCCCACCCCTAACTACACCCCATCCCCATTCCCGTGCCTCCACCTTTTGCCAGCGATGGTACAAGTCTTTTGAGACCTTAAATCTCACCCCAGTAACACACCTCCTCCACAAAGACGTTGCTTCCTAATTGTTCTCAAATAGTTTTACCAACTAGAGACCAAGTATCCAAACATATGAATCTATGAGAGTCATTCTCACTCAAACTACCACACACAGCTTTGCAAACAAGAAATGGTGGATGTGGGCAAATCAGTTCTCTTTTTCTAACAGTCCTTTGGCTCTTTGGAGGGAATTTCACAACCCATTTTTCTTCTATTTACTATTATGATAAAAATCTCCCCCATTTAGGTATAAAATAGTAAGGTTTGAAGTTAAGTTGTTTTGCCATATGATCTTATTTCTGACATGCTAATTTTGGTAGATATTTTGGGCTTTTAGTGCTAAAAACTGAAATAATAAAAACCACCGCCTACACTCTACTACAGTTATAATTTTTAACTTAATGTTGGTGCTTTAAGTTGACTAGACATTATTTTAACAAAATTTTATTTCCTCTTGTCCTATTTATTTTTTCTTCATTGAATTAGTTTCTGAAGTTAGTATTAAAAATCAATGCATGGATAGTGAATTCAGAAGCAGAGTAATCAGCCTGTTTTGACAAGAGGGGAAAATGAACATCAAGACAGGAAGTCAAAGCTCATGTTTTGCAAATGTATCTTTCAGCATGCATGCATTCCAGAATTTTCAACTGTGTCTGCCTACTAGTGTCATGGTCATTGGTGCAAAGTGAAGATTAAAAAAAAAAAAGTTACAGTTCATATGCACACTAGGCCGATTGTTAACCGCTACATACTGAAATTTTTTTTTTTTTGCATTGGAATTTTTCTTTCCTTTTGACAGGGAAACTGAGTTTACTAAAAAAAGTTGTATTCGTTATGGGCTGGAGAGATGGCTCAGAGGTTAAAAGCATGCAATGCTCTTTCAGAAGACACAAATTCAATTCCCAGCACCCATGGCAGGCAGTTTAGCAGTACCTGCGCCTCTAGCTCCAAGGGAGCGCAAGGCCTCTGGCCTCTGCAGACACCTGCACTACGTGCATTCCTTTGACACAGATACTCACCATACGTGCTCTTAAAAACAATAAGAACAAAGAAAAATTAAATAAATATCTGAATATGATGTAAGAAATTGTGCTTGATAATGCCAAGTAAGCTGAACAGAAGTTTGGGTTTGCTTTCTAAGTCTCCTAAGTTTTAAAAATGTGTTCTTCATTTCTATTTTTTTTCTTCTTGGTAGGAAAATGTTTTGGTGTTTGTAGTTAAGCCTAGGACCACAGACATACTCACAAACACAAGCTCTGGGACTCAGTTTTACCTTTCAGTGATTCTCCCAGACATTCAGCCTTTGTGTCTTAGGATACTATGAGATGGTTAGATTTTTTTTGATTACTTAGCACAACTTCTTTGACCCTTTTAGACAATCCAATCTAATTACAAGTAAGGTATTTTAAAAATTAAACTAAGTTTTTCTTAAATTTGTTTTTTCTTTTGGGGGGGATGTCTTAGGTTATCCAAAAAGTGTATTTGAAATAAACACAAAAAAGTAACTAATTGGTTTGTGAATCATTTCTATTTCTTTCAAGGTGTAATCATCTGGGTGTCTAATAAAATGCCCACTAGTGTATTACCTTTCCTCTCCATCATCCTCCCAATATGCACTGAACATGGAACTTCTTGAATCAGAAGGATTTCAACTGTAGAATACACTATGGACCTGATATTGGGGGAGCCACCCTTATAGAATGTGTGTTGTGGGGTTAGAGGATGGGTGTGTGGTTGATAGAACTTCATGCTTTTCTAGAGGACCTATGTCTGCTTCTCAGCAGCTTCTGCTCTCCTCAGGCACCTGCACATATCCACACGTGACACATGATCAAGAATAAAGTAAACTTTGAGGCTAATGAGATGAGTCTATGATTAAGAACACTGTGGGTCTCTCAAAAGACCCCGATTCCATTCCCAGCACCCATATGGCAGCTAACTCCAATTATCTGTGCCTTCAGTTCCAGAGGATATGATCTTCTGGTCTCTGCCAATACTTAATGCTTATGGTATACAGATATACATTCAGGCAATATACATCCACACCCATAAAAATAAATAAATAAATAAATAAACCTTTGAAAGTGTACAGTGAGTTATGTGTTGATGTAGGACAATTGTTTTACCCTGTAAACATTTGTTTCTTGTACTTGTTTAATAAAATGCTGATTGGCCAGTAGCCAGGCAGGAAGTATAGACAGGCAACCAGGCAGGAAGTACAGGTGGGGCAAGGAGAACAGGAGAATTCTGGGAAGAGGAAAGATTCACTCTGCAGCTCTCACCCAGATGCAGAGGAAGCAAGATATAAAAAAGGTACCAAGCCACGTGGCTAACACAGACAAGAATTATGGGCTAATATAAGTTGTAAGAGTTAATAAGAAGCCTGAGCTAATATGCCTGTAAGTTTATAATTAATGTAGACCTCTGTGTATTTCTTTGGGACTGAATGGCTATAGGACCTGGTGGGACAGAAACCTCAGTCAACAATATTTTAGCGAAGTTATGTATGTTATATATTATGCATTGCCCAGACCCAAATAAACACACAGAAACTGTATTAATTACAAAACTGCTTGGCCAATGGCTTAGGCATATTCCTACTTAGCTCTTATATCTTAAACAAACCCATTTCTATTATTTTATATTTTACCATGAGGCTTGTGGTTTACCAGTAAAGTTCTGGTGTCTTTCTCCCTCAGCAGCTACATGGCATCTGCCTCCTACATGCAGCTACATGGCATCTCCCTGACTCCGCCTTCTCTCTCCCTGCAGTCAGTTTAGTTTTCCCCACCTAGCTCTATTTTGCTCTGTCATAGGCCAAAGCAGCTTCTTTATTAACCCATGATAATAAAACATATTCACAGCATACACAGGGGAATCCCACATCATTAGAGAATCTAGGAAATACATTTTTTTCATAAAATAAAAAGACATTGTGCAGAATAGTTTATGTCAACTTGACACAAACTAAAGTCATCTGAAGTCAATTAAGAAAATGCCTCTGTAAGATTGGTTTGTAGGCAAGACTGTAGGATTTTCCTAATTATTGATTCATGGGCAAGAGCCCAGTCCACTGTAGGTAATGCTCCCCTGAGCTGGTGGTTCTGGGTTCTATAAGAAATCAGGCTAAGCATCCTTCCATGGCCTCTGCAATAGCTCCTGCCTCTAGGTTCCATTATGTTTGAGATCCTGTCCTGGCCTCCTTAGATGACAGACTACAATATAGAAATGTAAGCCAAATAAACCCTTTCCTCCCCAAGTTGCTTTTGGTCATGGTATTTCATCACAGAAACAGTAATCTAAGACAGACTTATACACCATACTTTCTCATCAGCATTCTGATATATATTTCAGTGTGCTTCCGCTCTGTCATCTGTGTGGGGAAACCTCTATTACAGTACGGATATTGTGCCTTGCATCCCGATTAACACATGCCATCGGCAAAAGCACACCTTTCACATAAGTGATGTGGCTTTCACAGCTTGGGTGCCATTTTCCCTTCTTTAAATATGTATGTGCAAATGAGAAGGTTAGTGTGATGATACCATGGGAAGTTTAAATTTACAGGAAATTCCCAAAGTAGAGAAAGAGCTTCTAAACATCACATGTGCACAAGATCACTAAGTATAAATAGTAATTGATTATAACTCGGTTTTCCTTGTCTTCAAAGGCATTTTAGTCATCTCTTAAGTTAAACTGGATCCTTTTTGTGTTGGCTCTTCTAATTTTAATTATTTAGGACCAAAGCTTTCCAAAATGCAATAAACAGGGTAAATATAACATTTTGAGAAGAATTCAACACAGATCCTAACCACAAGAGAAAAATATAAGGCAGAAGATAAAGGATAAACAGGATTAGAAGATGGCATAGCCATCTGTCAGCCTCCCAGAGGACATGTTGGTTTTCACATCAGTGTTTGCTTTCTTTTTCAATGCTTTACTGGGCAGCATGTTGCTCCATTAGCATTATTCAGGTACAGGATTAGGACATCAACTGATAATAGTTACACACCTCTAGATATCTCTTTTCTATAGTTTGGCCTATCTACGAAAAGATTTGGGACAATGGGTTTCAAAGAAAGGGTGTTACAATGGGAATCTCAACATAATAAAAAAAATAAACGTTTTCCTTTTATAATGTTTATTGTTCAGAAGCAAGGTAAAAAGCTTCTGTAGATGAAGTCCCTGGAGGAAATAAAGACTTTAGCAGACAATATACAGGATGACTTTCAACTTGTCCTTGGTGAAATACCAGGAAATCCACATCACATAGAGTAGTCCACACTCTTTAATATAGTCGATGGCAGTGTCTTCAAGGAACAGCAACCCACAGGTGCTGGAACTAAAGGAGAAACTGAGAACCTGCAGAGTGTGGGCTACTGATATTTGAGGGCCCAGTCCACAGGACAGTGCCAGCCCTGTGCAGGTGATCGTGGGTTGTAGAAGAAAGCAGGCTGAGGAAGTCATGGGGAGCAAGCCAATAAGCAGTGTTCCTTTATCATCTCTGTTTTAGTTCCTGCCTTGGCTTCCTCTACTAATGGTCTGTAACCTATAAGTCAAGTAAACCCATTCCTCTGTATGTTGCTTTTGGTCATTTTTTTAAGTCACAGCCCAAGAAACCCAAGACAGATGGTCTATATCTAGTTAGACAATAATAAGAAAATAGATGGGATAATTTGTAAATAATAGAAACTTAATTCTCACAGTCCTGGAGAAATGCAGGATCAAACTTGGCCCTTGTAGCCTCAATGTCTAGAGAGGTATCAGTCTCTGCTCCATAAACAGTGTCCTTTTTCTGCACCCTTCAGGCTAGGATGCTCATTCTGAGTCTTAAAAAAACATTAAACACAAGTATGAGGGTGGGACCCTTACAACATAGTCACCTCCCATTGGCCCTCCTCTATACTACTTCACTGGGCATTAAGTTTCGGTATAATAACTTTGGAGGTACACCATTATTTTGACTATAGCAGAGAAGGAAGGTTGGCATCCACCTTCAACTAGGCCTAAAAGCATTTCTTAATTCTGGGGAAATTTAAAGATAATGGTGAAGTAACTTTTCTGAGAGTGAGAACCCATTTTTCAACTTTAAAGGCAATCAAGGAAAATTTGGTTCCAGCCTCACACTCTGCTCATTATAAAACCATTAGCAACCAATCATCTGTTGGGGGAGTGACAGCAGCTACACTGGCTTCATCTTCATGGTGCCAATCATCACTGCCTTTTGTGCCTAGGTTTGGTTGCTTTTTGTCTCTAGGCATCATATTTTCAAGATTTGCTCTCTTGGTATATATTTATTTAAATGCTACCTTCAAGCATCACATCATATTTTACTTGCTAGTAACTTCCTGTCTCCAACAGGTACCTAGCTCTCCTCTTTGTATCTGGGAATGTCACATACTTCATTCCATTCTCCCGAGACAAAGAGATGAAAAGGCTTAAACGTCCATTTTCTTTGTAAAATTCTCTCTGTTTGACAAAACTTCTATGTAAACAATTTCTTTTTAATTGATTTCCTTCCAAAACTGTGAGTTATCACAGATGGTTGGAAACAGTGGAATGCTATGAAGGAAACAGGAGTTTTTCTCTTCCCTCTTTAAAAGTGATTATATTCCAGAAATGGTATCTCTTTTACTTTCCAGATATGAGAATTGAAGGAAGGAAGGAAGGAAGGAAGGAAGGAAGGAAGGAAGGAAGGAAGGAAGGAAGGAAGGAGCGAGGAAAGAAAAAAAGGAAGGAAGGAAGGAAGGAGCGAGGAAAGAAAAAAAGGAAGGAAGGAAGAAAAGAAAGAACAGATGAAAACAAACCAACTACTCAAGAGAAGCTAGGGTACCCAAGCATCATTTTCTCATCTTCAAGAGTTTGATGTGTGTGAGCATTTGAGGATCAGTAGATGATATAGTTGCCACTGAAACTCATGTTGAGCTTGCATCTCTACTGTGAAGCATCAAGGATTTGGTATATTGGAGTTTGAAGTCATGGCATTATACACACCAGGCAAGGGGTCTACCACTGAGTTACATTCCCAGTCAGCCTCAAGTCTGGCATTTCAAAGGTGATTAATTAGTGTTCTCTTCTTGTATGGCTTCATCTCTTTGTGGGATGATGAATTAGTCAATTAAGGGGTAAATGAGTTATTATAAGATTGAGATTACTATAAAATCCAGTTTGTATCTGTCTCTTGTAGGTGATGCCTCTTTCTACCTTCAGAATCTACAGGATCCTAACCAGCAAGAAGACCCTCACCAGATGCCTCCGAATTCCCAGTCCCAAGATCGCAAAGTGATTCAGAAAATAGTCCAAGACATTAGGCACCAACCGTCAACCCTGAGCAACTCCGAAAGCTGGAGGACAACATCCAGCAGGTGCTCCAAAACAGGATTATGATGGCTTCTGGTTATGTTAATGGCCCCTGGGGAGATGTTCACTGGGGTCTTGTTAAGGTTCTAAGACTTGCAGGAAAGAAAAGCAGGTGAGAAGGACTAGAGCTGGGAGACTGAAAAGATGCAGAGCTTCAAGGCACTGCCATTTCTTCAGCTCTGGTCTGCTCCTGTAGCAAGGATCTAATCAGGCCTGTGTCCGCCTCCCTCCTGAGATGCCCAGAGGCCCCGTCTCAACAGCCTTCCTGCTGCAGCTCTCTCCCCTCTCCAGGCTGGAGTTCCAGACCAGTGCTCTCTCCTGGGACATTGCTGGGCCCTCCACAGTTGGTGTAGCTGGATCAGGGGCTGGCATCTGAACAGTGTTTGGTAACTTGATTATTGGCTATGCCAGGAACCCGTCTCTCAAGCAGCAGCTCTTACCCGATGCCATTCTGGGCTTTGCCCTGTCTGAAGCCATGGGACTCTTCTGTTTCATGATTGCTTTCCTCATCCTCTTCGCTGTGAGGCACTGTGGGGTAACCCAGATGTCCCTGCTGCTTTGACTCCTTGCCATTCTTATTGCCGGAGTATGCTATGTTTTACCGTTAAATGTGTTTTTCTAAAAACAAAACCAACCAACCAAAACAAAACCAACTAAAATAAAAGAGAGAGAGAGAGAGGAAGAAAGGAAAGAAGGAAGGAGGAGGGAGGAAGGGAGGGAGAAATGCAGGTGGAAATGAAAACGCCTTGGGAAGCAGGTCACCACACCAAGCAAATGACCTTGGCTTTTGAGCGTTCTATCAGTTCTCTCCCCATGTGAGCATCTTTTCCATATTGGTACAGCATGTTTTTCTCTTGGTGGTCAAATGTTGGTTGTATAAGTTATCTTCCAAGACCTCCAGGAATCATAGCTGCTCAGAACTAAAAGAGTCCTTAACAGTTTGTGTTGAAGCTGGGTATAGCAGTGCATGTCCTTAGAGCCAGCGATTGTCAGAGGCAGGAGGGTCTGTATAAGTTCCAGGCCAGTCAGGGCTACACAGGAAGCAGCCAGGGCCTCAGAAATAGTGTTTTTACAACAAACCCCCCAAAAGTGCTGGTTCAAGTCAAGGCTGCTGGGATTCAGACTCTCCTTGCTCTAAAACTCCACTGGGCACCTTTTCTGTAACACACCCAAAAGAAAAAACCATTTCATCTGGGAGAGAGATGAGAAATGGCAGGTCACCCCATTCAGGAATGGATGAGCCCAGCTTCATGAGGGAGAAAAAGACCGTTGAACTCAAGGAGGGGCTTGAGCCAGGTCTGGGGTGGGCAATAAGAAGCTGAAAACCTCTATGCTCAGGGTATACACTGAGGACTGGTGATGACTAGGAGAATGGAACCCCCCAAAAGAGGCTGGGTCACAAACCAGTAGCAGGAGGGGCGTTTGAGCCATCGGAACCCAGCAACTGCCTTCTTAATAGGAGGCAGCCACTGTGCAGATGCCTGCTGTGCCTCCCTCTTGGCTGGTGGCAGTCACAGCTGAGTGGTGAGTCAGCAGTGCTGGGCAGTCATTCATCCTTTTCTGATGCCAAGTCCCTAGTCATTTTCAAAAAACAAAAACAAAACAAAACATAAAAAGCCCAAGGAGAAAGTGAGCTTTCTGTCCCTTCAGAACTCACTTGGTGGGTGAACCCAGTGTTTGTTTTACTATTTAAGCACCACAGATTCAGTGCACCATGGGCTGGGTGTGCTGATTTTCTTAACAACTGTTGGCCATCATTGCTGCTGTTGCCAGTGATGTCAAAGGTCTACTGTGGTTTGCCTGGTGGGGATGGGCAAGACTTTGTCAGCATCCTTTGATCGCTGAAAATTTGTTCCCAGAAGCCAAATGAGCACTTTCACTCATTTAAGAGGCCAGAGTAAGCCAGCTCATGCATAAAAACATGTCTGTGACTAATGTGGGATTCCCTTCTGTGTGCTCTGAATACCATTGGTTAATAAAGAAACTGGTTTGGCCTGATAGGGTAGAGTAGAGCTAGGTGGAGAAAACTAAACTGAATGCAGAAATGACTCCAAGACAGCAGGATGTCTCAAAGCTCATCATAGCATGCGTGCGAGTATATGCCTGGAACCTCTGCACAGCCTCTAAGCAGCTCAACAGCTTCCAGAAAGTCCTTCCTGGAAATTGAGACTGCCTCTCTGTAGTCCTTATAAGGTCTAGTGAATCAGCTCAGTTTCAGGTACTTTCTGAAGCTCTTGAGTTGTTTGCTTGCTGACTTAGCTACCTTCCCTGCAGGTACAGTCCCTTAGAACAGTAGTTCTCACCCTGTGGGTCATGGCCCCTCTGAGGACTGAACAACCCTTTAACGGTGGGGGGGAGTCACGGAAAACCATCAGAAAACAGATATTTATATATGATTCCTAACAGCAGCAAAATAAAGTAATGAAGTGGCCATGAAAATAATTGCATGGCTGAGGGGGGTCACCACAACATGAGGAGCTGTAGTAATGGGTAGCATATTAGGAAGGCTGAGATCCACTGCCTTAGAAAACCTTGTGTCTTAACAAAGCTTCACTTTGAGGTGGAAGGTTTTATTCTGGAGGAACAGCAACACAACAGGGGTCTATGAAAAGCATGGTGGAGCAGGGACGGGCTTTGGGAGGCAAGATGTGACAATAGTATCACAGAGATGACACTGACCTCGTAAGTTGAGGAATTTTCCAGGCCAGTGGGAACACGTTTTCAGCAAGCCACATGTCAGCACATCACCACTTGTACTTGGAGTACATGGATGCGCTGGCTCATGATGAACACTCCGAACCATTGAGGTAGGTTAGCGCTATCCAGAGCTCTACTCCTTTGTCACATGTCCCAGCACTTAGTTCGTAGCCCTTGGTGTGTATGACACTGCCTTCCCCTCCCTGATCCCATGTTCTAATCTGGTTTTGCTCTGACACAATGCCATTTTGCACTGCCTACTAGGATCAACTTGGCACTTTTCCTGGTCCTTCCCTGATGCCTCCACAGTCTGATCCTGTACCTAGGACTAACTAGCTTATTCAACCTTGCTTGAGACGCAGGACATTGTCTATGTGGTGAGCAACACAATCCCAGAATGGCAATGGGTGTTATCTCTAGATTGTGGGTCCTTGTCTAAGAAAACAAGAATGGATTGATCTCACTGAACCACTGAACTTCAGCATTCTCGTGAAAATATCATTTCAGAATTTTTAAAATGAATCTTTCATTATATATTCTTTACAAAGTAATTAGGGTTTTCCTGAAATGTTAAAAAAAAACTAGAAATGAGGTGTTGTCTAACTGCATATGTAACGCTAGCTACATGCAGCTGTTTAAATGATCTAAAGTTAAGTTCAGATTTGCTCTCGCAGTCTCACCAGCCACATTTCAGTTACATGTGTGAACATGGGGCAGCACACACAGAACATTTCTGTCACTGCCAGGTTTTCCTCAGTGCGAGTGCTGCGCAGGAAAAGTCACTGAGCATGCTACAGAGAAGAATGATACAGTCAGATATGTGTTTTGAAAGGTGACTCCTTTCAAAGCAGAGGGTAGAATTGGGGAGGGAAACATTGGGTCAGCTGACCTTTACGGAATAATGAAGTTGTCACAAGTTTGATAAGCAACTCAGAACACTCAGAGAAAGACTAGATAGACTATAGGATAGATAGAAAAAACACCCCTCAGTTTACATATTTGTCCAGTTCTTTGGCCTTCTTTCTGGCTCTATCCCCTTGAACGCCCTGGGCCAGGGCCAAGTCTTGAATCAGACCTCTACTCTGCTTCCCCCTCTTTCCGTATTCCTTTTTTCCCTCCTTCATGTGCTCGCTCACTGGGGCTTTCCCTCACCAGCACAGGTGGTTAGGAGGTGGGGACCAGTGGCTGTCAGAGATGCCAGTGCCGAGGGCATGCTTGCTCTGGTTAGCTTTTGTCAACTAGATATAAACTAGACGTAGGAAGAAGGAATCTCAGTTGAGAAATTGCTTCCAGTTAGACTGAGCTGTGGGCATATCCCTTGGAATGTTCTCTTGATTGCTAATTGATGGAGGAGGGCCCAAGTCACAGTGGACAGTGCCACTTCTAGGCAGGTGGGCTGGAGCTGCATGATCCAGAGACCTGAATGTGAGCCTGGAAGTCAGTCAGCGAGTAGCATTCCTCTGTGGTCTCTGTCTCAGGTCCTGCCTCCAGGTTCCTGTCTTGAGTTCCTGCCTCAGCTTCCCTTCATGATGGACCGATAAGTCAAACAAATCCTTTCTTTTCCAAGTTCCTTTTCACCAGTGTTTTATCACAGAAATAGAGAAATAAACAAAGGTAATGCCGTAGGCCCATAGGCAGAATCTCTAGTGATAAGCTTTTACATTATTTTTTTATGAATTGAGAAAGCTGCCATATTGCTCCAGCCCCCAATAACTAAAAACATTAGGAGGTGACAAAAATGATTTTTGAAATGAATTCAGTAAGGGGTGACCAGAAAAATTCTTCTTCTTCTTTCTTTATTTAGTTTTGGTTTTTTGAGACAGGGTTTCGCTGTAGTTTTAGAGCCTGCCCTGGAACTAGCTCTTGTAGACCAGGTTGGCCTCGAACTCACAGAGATCCGCCTGCCTCTGCCTCCCGAGTGCTGGGATTAAAGGCGTGTGCCACTACCGCCCGGCCAGAAAAATTCTTGGTGACTAAGTTACTCAGAAAGTTGAGTAGTTCAAATGTCTCTCCCTCCGCCCTCTGAGTCTGGTAGGAATCGTAATGCTACTGTATAATGTGAAAATTTTCAAATAGAACTAAACCCAGGTCTATAAATACACATGATTAAGGCTTCAAATATAGCACTGCTTTCTTTTCATGGGGGCTATTTCTGTGTGGTGATTGCCTGGCTGATATGCAATTTCAGAATACAAATGGCTTTTCTCCACAACTAATGGGGAAGTTGGCAGGGTGCTGCACACCCAGGTCCTCGCTGAGAAAAAGTCTGTTCAACTGTGCCGAGTACTCTTCTGGATTATGTAAGCAGAGTGGACAAAAAGCAGTGGTGTGACTGCACATTTCATTAGGATGAAATAGTCTCTGTTTGCTTTGTTTCTGGTTCTAGAATACTGGCCCTTCTGGTCATAAATCACACAATGGTCAGCCACAAACAGGAGCCCAGGGCCTATTGCATGCTAAATTAAATAGGCTGTAGTGTAAATCAGGCATAAATGCCAACAGAGTTTTTTTTTTTTTAAATCGGTCTAGATTCACAAGCACTTAAAAAAAGTTTAAATAAGAATGATGTAAATTCATTTATAACCACCGTGATTAAAACATAAAAGGAGTGGCTTTATTGAAACCACCGACTCCTGTGAGCAAAGATGGTCCAAAGAGTTGGTCATCTCATCCCATCCCATACAAAGGGAGGACTGAGGACCATGTGGACCCTCAGTGTCATGGAGCCACCTTTCTAACGTCATCACAGCCAAACAGAACCCCATTCTACGTCAGTGCTTGGGTCATGTTTTATCAGCAGGATGAAATTGTGATGTTGGGTGTGCTTTAGAGAGGGATGGATTTGGTGTTAACATGCAAATACTAGCTCCCTGTCTGATTCTGTGACTTTGACAAATAGCATTTAGAGAAGTTGAGCTTTGAAAAATGCCAACATCCTAGGGTAATTGGAAATAAAGCACTTGAAAGCCCGGCATCTATTATATAGTACATATTAAATACCAAGTGGGCAGGAGACATTTTGCATTTGACTAGAAAGTCTCTCTTCAGTCTCATTGATTTCTGACCTTTCTGGTCTGGCTTCTGAATGCTCTTTTGGGGAGCATTTGGCTGGTCTTTCCTGACGGCCCATGTTAGGCTAGAGTTAGACCAGGTGTAGAGAAGCCAAGCAGTGGGGTTGGAACACAACCAGGTAGTGAGACTCTAAACTTTGTGTGAAAGAAACACATCCGGAGCAGTTGCTTGTTAAGATAAAAGGATAGATGGGGAAATAGGCAGGAACCAAAACCACTGCTCACGCCCAAGCCAGAGGAAGAGCTGGACAAGCCAATGAAGGTGACACTTGAAGTCTCTGCTCTAACACAGTCCCTAATCTTATATTAATAGTTTTAAATTCTTTCTCTTAAGCATGGTCCCTAAAGTCATGAGCTTTAGACCCTGCCTCGGCTAAACTGCCAGACAGCAAGAGTAATTTGGAGCCCAAGGCCACCCTGGGATTCCATTTCCACCATCTCCCTGTCAGAGTCAGCAGACACTACGGAGAAGGATCTGTTTGTGGGTGTCTGTAATATTTCATTTGTATTTTAATAAATAAAACTTGCCCGAAGATCAGAGAGTAAACAGCTTCACTGGTCAGCCTTACAGGCCAGGCAATGGTGACACACACCTTTTAATCCCAGTAGCCCCACTAGTTTGCAAAGAAACTGGGTGGTAGTGGTACACGCCTTTAATCCCTGTCCTAGAGAGAAATATAAGATGGGAGGAGACAGCTCTCAGCTCAGTCTCATTCTGAGGATTCCTGGAGGCAGGATTTCAGACTGAGGTAGAGGTAAGAGCCATTGGCTGGCTGTTTTGCTTTTCTGACCTTCAGGTTGAACCCCAGTTTCTGTCTCTGAGTTTTTATTAATCGTGCTACAGGTGTCTCTGGGTTTCTCGTGGTAGAGGAGCCAAGCACTTGTAGTAAATGAAGCAGGAAGCTGGGCATAGTGTCTTTCCTGAAATTCCAGCACTCAGGCTGTCAAGGCAGTATAATCCTGAGTTCAAGGCCAGCTTGGTGTACAATTCTGTCTGGGTGTTCATAGGCTACGTAGCGAGACCCTGTCTTAAACACCAACAAAAGTTCCGTCTCTGCATGTTCCTTTACCTCTAACAGCTGTTGGCAAATCCTAGTGCACAGCAGCTAACCTCAGAAGCTTTATGGAACTGTATGTATTACAATGATAAAAGCTGTGGGGTTTTTTTAAATAATTCATTTTATATGTTAGATTCCCTTGAGCTGGAGTTAAAGATGGCTGTGAGCTTACTAACTTGGATTCTCTGGAAGAACAGTACTCTTAACCTCTGAACCATCTCTTATGGCCCCAGATTTTATTTATTTTTTTAAACCAATATGCTATTACTTTTTATTTATTTGAGTATAGAGGTAAGAGAACTTTTGGGAGTTGGTTCTTTCCTTCTATCATATGGGTCTTGGGGATTAAGACCACGTGGTGAGGTTTGGCAGCGAGTGCCTTTATCCTCTGAGCCATCTCATTGGCCCTCGAAGTTGTTTGAAGTTGTCCTGATTATTAGGGCTGTGGAACTGAAATGTTAGCGTGTATAAGGCTGCGAACCTATGAGCCCAGCATCGGAATGTTTTCTTCTAGTTATTACTGATTAGATTATCTGACACACTGGCTTAGAAGCTCAGCAGACAGCAGTGAAAGGGGAAAGTAAGTCTCTGGCGGTCACAGTGTGACAAAGACAGCTGCGTTCAGAACTTTCCAAGGGGGTCTGGAACCTCCAAATATTCCAGGCCTTAATCTGAGACTTGGGGGGAGATGCAGCTCAGGAAGGGGGTACCACTAGGACTAAAGTGGCCCTCTCCGGGACAGTGAGCCAGCCTGGGCAGCTGCACTGGGGTGTTCAGCCTTGGGCAGCTGACAAGAGAAAAGAGTCAATCCTGTGCAACATTTTGAATACAATGCCAGGCACCTGTGTTTCTACAGACTGAAATGAGTAGAAGGGACAGAAAAGAAACAGTGGCAAACCATCCAGGTACTAGAAATGCCAAAATACCTGAAGGAAATAGATGACAAGATAAGAGTTTCATCCAAGAATTAGAGTTTGCTAACACATACACATACACACGTATATATAGAGAATTAGAGTTTTCTTATATATATCTATATCAATATGTGTGCATATATATGTATGTATAAATACATTAAAATAAAAAAAAAGCAAGCAAACAAACAAACAAAAAACCAGAAGGGTAATTATGGAGAATGAAGTAGCAGAGCTAAAATCAAAACTCCATAGATGGTTTAACACCATGTAGAACAGAGCTGAAGGAGGGCATCGGTGTGTGTAAGAGAGGTGAGTAAAGCATTGAGCAGCCAATAAAGAGAGACAGCATCTTTAATGAGCAATGGAAGACTGGAAGTCATCTTTTCCAGAGAGACAGAGGTAAGGGATAAGATATTAAAAGATGTTTCTCAGCACTCAAAGATAATGCCCCAACACAAAGAATTCTAGACATAGCAAAGACACTTTTCAGATTCAAAGGTGAAATAAAGACATCTCCAGAATAAAAACAAAACAAAAAAAATACTGGACAGTGTCAGGAGTATCTGTACTTGTACTGAAGAAAAAAATGAGGGGATGCAATTCCTCATAGAGAAAGAAAATGATCTCAGAAGCACAGAAAGGGTAGGAAGAACAAGGAGCAGGCCAAATACATGCAAGAGCACGGTAGGTAGTTGCATGCTAACTCAGGAAACAATGCTAATAGCAACATTTTAACTATAAGATGGATGGCATCTATAAAAGTTTTTGGAGAGATGACATTTATATGAATAATAAGGGAGGCGGGGCCAGTGCAGTCATCATTGCAAAGACTTAGTATTAACTGGGAAGTGAGATGGGGTTAATTCTTCAGAGGCCAGAGTAAGTCAAGAATGCCCCTAGTAATCTTTGAGATAACTAGAATATAGTAGAAGTGAGGTAAGGAAATGGAGAAATGAAAAAGTACTTTATATATGCAACAGGAACAAGGGAAGAGAGCAATTAAGGAACACTAAAATATTCAAAACATCTAAATATAGCATATTATTTACAGTTAAATGACCTAATATATTTGAAATACAATGTATTTACAATTAAATGACCTAATCTATTTGAAATACAAACATTGTCTGATTACACAGACTTCTTGCAGAAGAAAAATCTTAAATATAAGGACACAGAACGATCCAAAGAGATGAAAACTAAGCTGGTATAGCTAGACTGGCATTGCAGTAAAGTACAGTTTGAGGTCAGAAACAAGAGTTAAGTTTATTTCCTGATTATAAAAGCATTTCTAATTGGGAAGGAATTATAGTTCAAAATCTGTACATATATATAATAATATACCCTCAAAATAGTGATAGCAAAAAAAATAATGAAGAGAAGTGTGTGCACTCATGATCACAGAGGACCTCTGTGAGCTCACACTCCCACCCTCCCGCTGTGTATGTGCGCATGTGTGTGTGTGTGTTTGTGTGTGCATGTGTCTGTGTGTGTGTGTGTGTGTAACAGAAGGCTGCTCTCCACCCAGACATTTCTCAAGTGGGTTGCATTTGCAGCAGGAAACCTTGAGGGATGAGGAAATGCCTCCCACCGGGATGGAGCGCAAAATTGTTTGCTGTGCTGTAAGAGCTGAGGGATCCCCTGCTTCTCACAATCCACTCTCCTTATTCCTGTGGGATCAGGGGAGGGAGAGGAAGTGACTCGAACACTGATGCTCACGCTGCTCTGCTATGAATGGCACAGCCCCCTTGACCGGGCACTCGGGAATCTTCTGCCTTCTGCCAGAAATGCACAATTTATTAGCTTAAGGGTAAAATTCATACTCCAAGCCAACAGTATGCTGCACACGATAGAAGAGGCCCCAATAAAAAGGCATGGGAAAGGTAATCAAGAGAGCAGTGAAAAACAAATATGGTATAGGTTTATAAATGTATGACTTTAAGGCAAGAACTGTAATTTAAATTAAGGGGAGAATACTAAATAGCAAAGGAAGCCTATCCATTAGGAAGATATATTTTTATAGTTCTTTGCTTTCAATAACAGCTTTAAGATGCTCAACACAAAATCTGGTAGGACTAGAATAATTGATGAATAAATCTGTAATCATACTGGGATTTAAAAAATATATTTTGGGGTCAGGGGAATGGCTCAGTTGGTAAAGTACTTTTCCTGCAGCATGAAGAACTGAGTTCAGATGCCCCAAACCTATAGCTTCTTAAAAACTGAGGTTGCCAGAATATCCCTGAAATCCCAGCATTAGAGATTGGACAGGAGGATCCTGGCAGCTTGCTCAGCAGCAATCTTCAGGTAACACACACACAAAAAAAATCATTATGTATTTCAAAGGATTACCACTCTTCAGAATGTGCTCTCTGTTATGGAATGAAGGCAGAAATTTGTAACAAAACGACAAGACACTTACAAATTGAATAATATAGTCTTCTTAAAAAGTGAGGCGTTTGAAGGGAAATCCACACAACACAAAAGTAACCATTTGAAATAACTTGTACGCAGTTGACTTTGGGGCCAAAGGGAGTTTGCCTGTTAAAAATACATGCTGGGTGGTGGTGGTGGCGCACGTCTTTAGTCCCAGCCCTTGGTGCAGAGGCAGGCAGATCTCTGTGAGTTTGAGGTCAGCCTGATCTTCAAAGTCAAGGCTATGCAGAGAAACACTGTCTCGAAAAATCAGTACCAAAACCAACCAACCAAACAAACAAACAGAACAAAAACATATTTGGGTGCTGGGGAGACAGCTCAGTTGGTAAAATGCTTTCTGCAGAAGCTCAAGGAACTGAATTTGATCCATAGCATCAAAAGCCAGGCCTGGTGGCAGAAGCCTGTAATTCTAGCACTGGGTGGTGGAAAAGGAGGATGCCCGAGAGCTAGCTGGTCAGCTAATCTAGTTGAACTGGGGACTCCCCCATGTTCAGTAAAAAACCTGTCTAAAAAAGTTAAAAGTGGGGAGTGGTAGACAAAGATATCAAATATTAATCTCCGGGCCCTATCTTCGTTACTTTCCTATTGCTGTGAAGAAATGCGGCAACCAAGGCAACTTCCAGAACAGTTTATTGGGGCTTACAGTTTCAGGTTAGTCCATGATCACTGGGGAGAACATGTCAACAGGCAGGAAGATACGGTACTGGAGCAGGAGCTGATAACTTGTATGTTGTGACAATAATCATGAGGCAGAGAGAACTTACTGGGAATTGTGTGGGCTTTTGGAACCTCAAAGCTCATTGCCCCTGCCACTTCCTCTATCAGGGCTGCAGACCCCTAAGCCTCCCTAAACGGTTCCATAAACTGGGGTCAAAGTATTCAAATATATGAGCTAATGGAGCATCCTCACTCAAACCACCTCTCCTCTACAGACACACACAAGGACCTTCTGTGGCAGTTTGGACGTAATTGGCTCTCATAATCTCAGGAGTGGCACTAGTAGGAGGTGTGGCTTTGTTGGAGTGGGTGTGGCCTTATTAGAGGAAGTGTGCCACTGTGGGGGTGGGCTTTGAGGTTTCCTATGCTCAGAATACCAGTTGACTTCCTGTTGCCTGAAAGATTTAGCACTCTCAGCTACTATTTAGCTGGTGTAGGAGGTTCTTCTGTATTTGTGTTGCTTTCATTGGTGAATAAAGAAAACTGCCTTGGCCTTTTGATAGGGCAGAAATCAGGTAGGTGGAGTAGACAGAATGGAATGCTGGGAAGAAGGCAGTGTGGCAGACGCCATGAAACTCCTGTCTGAGACTGACGCTGGTTAGGAATCTTTCCCGGTAAACCATGACCTCGTGGTGCTATACAGATTATTAAAAATGGGTTAAATCAAGAAGTGAGAGTTAGCCAAGAAGAGGCTAAAACTAATGGGCCAGGCAGTAGTTTAAATGAATACAGTTTCTGTGTAATTATTTTGGGGCTTAAGCTAGCCATGCAGCTGGGAGTGGGGCAGTGGGATGGGGATGCTGCTCCCCTCTTTACAACACTCAGCACTACATCTGCCTGCATGCTGCCATGCTCCCTGTCATGATGAGAATGGACTGAACCTCTGAAACTGTAAGGGAGCCACCCCAATTAAATAGTTTCTTTATAAGAGTTGTTGTGGTCATGGTGTTTCTTCACAGCAATAGAAATCCTAAGACTTATTCTTACTTATGAATGCCCAGCCTTAGCTGGGCTGGTTTCTAGCCAGCTTTTCTTTTTTTTTTTTCTGTATGTTTGTAGTATCTTTTTTTTTTTTAGTCTTAAACTATTTATTTTTTTCCATACATTGTTTTGTTTTATTTTTTCCATTCAAGAACATAATTAAAGAAATAAAATTTTTTTTCCTTTCTTCCCCTTCTCCTGGTCCCCTCCCACTACCCCCCACCCCTCCTCCCTCCCCCTTCTTCCTTGAAAGAGGGCATGGTGCCCTGCCCCGTTGGAAGTCCAAGGCCCACCCCCATCCCTCCTGGCCTAGGAAGGAGTGCATTCAAAAAGACTTGGTTCTCAAAAAGATAATACATGCAGAAGAGATAGGTCCTGGTGTCATTGTTGATGGGTTCTCCATCTGCCAACTTTCGCCGCCACATTCAGAGAGTCTGGTTTGATCATATGCTCATTCAGACAAAATTCAACA